>BMAO01026221.1:0-61585 GCA_019973975.1 Trichonephila clavata | reverse complement strand
TATCGAGACCAATAATGATAGGAAAAGTAAATTACAAAGGAAAAGAAGTTCCGAAAATCGATGATAGGGACTATAATGGACCCAGCCGAGAATCAGCATAAAATCTGGGTATGAAAGCAAAATATAAATTTACGCTTCAAACGGATAGGCGCACCTATAATTTGGGGTCTAAAAGCATGTACACAGAATAGCATTCTCCGATGAAATTAACCCCAGCTCAAGTGTTTCATGCAACTCACATGGCCAGAACGCGCATTATTGTAAAAAAAGCTGCACATTATCTTGATCCTACACAGCTTAACGTGATCTAAAAACCAAGACCTCCTAGATACTAGAACATGTACAAGGGTCGGCCACCTAATGGCGTGCGTGCCTCATGTGGCACAAGGTACGATTTTCAGTGACACTCTACACTACTCGACAAATTTTTGAGGGGATGGAAGTTGATAAATTTGTAATGGCCTTATTTGACAAACATCTTCAGAATTATGGATATTTATGAAATTACAAAAAAATCCGAAGGATAAATTTACAGCTATTTTGTAAATCATTGAAATTCATTGCTGGAGAGATTTCATTGTTCGAAGAAAAAAAATTGTATGTATTTTGCTTTCTCTTTTAGTTCTACAAATCTAAATAAAATAATATGTTCTCATGAAAAATATTTCGAGTCCGCAAAAAAATTGTTTAACAATTGAATGGTCAGAATCGTGTCAAGTTGAAAATCCCAAATTATACCCTTGATTTTGCTATATGAAATGAGAGAGGTGCCCAGCACTAGGTTTGCATTAAAAGTTTTATGTATCTTTTTTCTGTAATGAGGGGAAATATTTATATTTTATGTTGTCTATTTCTCTCATTTGAATAAATATATTTAAAAATACATAATATATATATGTACAATTTAATTTTTTTATATTTTTGTTAAAGAAAAGTTACATTTTATGCTGTTTCTTTCTTTGTTAAGAAATATCTTAAATAAAGCAAAAAAATTAATGTATAATAAAACTGTAAATCTATATTATTGACCTCTACTCTCTAACTTTGCATGCATTACTGCGGGGATAGAATTGTTTGAAAAACGCCCTACTGTGTGTGGCACGCTGAATCCTATAGGTAAGTTGGTTTTGTACGCCACAGCTAAAAGGTTGCCGACTCCTGATCTAGTATATAGGAGGTGTTGTTAGAATCCGACAGAAACACAAGTACGTAAAAGGGCATTATCGCTAAATGTTTTGAAAAGGAATGATTAAAACGTTCAATTCTCTCCGAGGTAGAGAGCGTCAAACTGTGTCAGAAGAGGTGACATGTTACAATTGTAATTGCTGACAGGGAACCATTGTTGGTACCCATAGCATAGATTGAAGGAAATAATCCTTGAGCCATGTTGCATCTGAGAACGAATGTCATATTTCATGGGGTCGAAATCCTTCCTCGACGGGTAAATGAATGCAGTGAATAATTTTTTTCCCACGGAATTTCAATTTCCATGTCATCATGAGTCTCCATTCCGTTAGGCGCCGCCATTTCCGTTGTTAGATCCAGCTGCAGGTGGCTCTGAATAGAGCCAGTTTAAAAAATGACTCTTCTTGTCTTGAGGTGTTCGTATAAGAGACCTAACCATGGTCTCTTGACGAAGACGTCACCTCTCCTCCGAACTTCGACACCGCGCACGTGAAGACAGACGTATCTTCTTATTGCAGGTATTAAATCACCCATCTACGGTGGCTGAATATGTAAATAGCTATTCTTGTTTTTGATATTGAAATATGCATAAAAAGCTGGCTATATATGTATATAAACGTTCTCTAATGCGGGAAAACAAATACTTTAAGGCACTCTAACAGTTGGTTTTAATTATTCCGAAAAGTAAATATTTTTCGAACATCCCTTCATTGTGTTTCTGCTTTATAGTTGAAAGTTGCAAAGCCTTAGAAAAATTATATTTACAAGTCGTTTTAATTTAATAATTTGTTTGTTTGAAAACCAAAGTACGAAGAAATTCATTACATTTCGAAATCATCTCGTAAAGTTTTTGACTGTTGTAAAACAAGAGTATCTTAAGACTACGTATCGATGACGAGGATGTCACAGCCACTCCGAACATCCCCACCACGCCATACACCCATTCCATTTTCTGTTCCTAGACATTAGAAATTTTGCAACTGTTGAATATGTATACAGCTACATATTATGCCGAAAAACAAATACAATAGGCACTCTTGTAGATTATTTAAAATCTTATCAAGGATTTTTTTTTTTCGAATTTCCGTTTTTTGTATTTGTTTTGACTTTCAAATAAGGATTGCATTATAGAAAAAGCTTTCGGTTTAAAAGTTTTCGGGGTTTTTTCCCCCCGTGAAAAATAAAGCAGAAAGAAATTACCCTACAAATTCATTGCCATCTTCCAACTACGTACCTGTAAAGATGACGTCACTTCCATTCCGAACTTCCACACCCCGCCACGTGAAGATAGGTGTATCTTCTTTTTTTGCAGGCACTAGAAACCGATCTTTACGTGTTGAAAGTTAAAATACTCGTATGGTAGGATGTTAATGCACCAATTTTAGTAGCAAATAGTTTTGTTCTTAAAATTGTGTGTGTAATACGTTTGCAGTTGCGTAAATACTTTCTCTGATACGAGAGAAAACTTTTAATTTAAGATACTCTAACATTTAGTTCTAAATATTCCTAAAGTAACCATTCTTTTGTTGTTTATGGCTTATATATAAAATATACATTGTGTTAAAAAAAAGTTATCAGTACAGAAATGTAGTACTTTTCATTGAACATTTTAGTAGTACATTTTTTTAGTAGAACTTGTAGTACATTTTTTGAAAAAGAAAATATAAAGTGAACTGCCCCCTTATCGAATTTATTGTGGAATTAATTTTCTTTTTTTTTAAAGATGTTTGTAAAATAATAGTTTTCTAAACTAGTTAAGGTGACGAGGATGTCTTCTGCACTTGCCAATTCTATCCCGTGTCAGTATTACAACAGAAGGCATTGCTATTTGCTAGGCGATAGGAGGCCCAAGTACAGGAGTTGAATACGGAAATACGTATACGCATAATATATAAGACATTGAATGTATTTTTATAAATAACTTTTCTTCATTGGTATTCTTAAACCCCTAAAACTGGCTAAAGACATTTCGTAAAGCTGGTAATGAAATACTTTCAGGCACTCTGACTTTTTTTTAACACTCCGCAACATGATCCATTCTCGAAACTCTCATGTTCCATTTTCTTCGCATTAAAAATGTATGCCGTGCTTTCAAAAATTAATCATTACAAAGTCGATGTTTTCGGAAAGAAACGTATCAAGTAACCATCCATCGAATTAAACTCTTAATGCTTTTATTTTTCTTAAATTATTCCAAGTACAGCTCGGCGTCGAGGACGTCACCTGGAATTCAATCACACCACTTCTCTTGAAGACAGATGTATCTTTTTTGTGGGCATTAGAACGTCCGCTTAGAGATGTTGAATTTATAAATACATACTATACTTATTTGGAAAATGCATGTGTTTTTATGAATAATTGTTTATGTTGTGATATTTTTATATGAATAAAGTACTTTTCTAATGACGGTAAAAAGGCTTTAAGGCACTCTAATATTTTTTTTCCCCAAATGGGGCTGCGGATTAGTATTTACCATCGTAGATCCAGTACATTTCCCGGTGGTTGGTATTACTTTCAAATGCGGTACTATACAGGTGGAATACCAATCATCGCAATGTAATTTTGACGTTCAGTTTCCTTCCCAGAGAGATGCACCTGGAACTCTAACGATGCGAAATGGTACTAGGAATTTAATTTTCCTGAGAGCCCCTTTTTCACTCGCTATCATGAATCGTGCTCGTTAGTGCATTTCATGTTGATGATAGTCTCGTTTTAGCCTCTGATTATTTATTTCTGTAAAGAAAGGCTTAAAAAAAGATTGTTAACGAGGATTTTAAGTCTTAAATTGAAGTTGATGACGTCACAATAGCAATAATCGTTTGGTTTTGGGTTGCCAGAAAGATCTCCAGAATTTCTTAGCCTGCTTCAGTCAACAGTGGTGAGCGAAATTAGTGCTATTCTATTCAGGTAAGTTGCAAATTTTTTTTTCATGGTATTTCTTTGTGGGTGGTACCACTATTCCGTTTAGTACGCTAAAATTTGAGAAAAAAGTCTTGAAAATAGAAATAAGTAATACTTACGAGTTAGATACATAAATAATCGAAACGTAATAAAGAAGCTAAAATTGTACATTTATGTGTATTTTTATTGTATTAACAAACAAGAGAAATGAATGACATTTTTTCCCTTCTATTTCGAATAGCTATACACTGTAGGAAAGTTTATCGTCGTGTTTTTTAAACTCGCCAGATCATCATCGGGATGGTTAAAATGCATATGAGCTAAATACAAATTTCACATGAATGAGTGCAATCGGATTGTTTTTTGAAAGGTTTAAATTTCGTCATTCAATCTTTAAACTTATTTAAAAAAATAATGCTGCACTGTATAAATAATTTCTTTTAAAATCCAAGCTTTTTACTTTAATTTTTTAAAAAAATGGAGTCATTGATTCTTTCGTTCGATAAAAGTTCTAGTGCAACTGTTTCATATATCCTTCAAAAATAAGCAATTTCAAGCTTTTTCAGTTGTATGAAAAATAAGTGTGAATGAGTTATATGCATTACAGCGTTTTTAAATATGAATTAAAAATTATGTAACGAATTTGAGTTAAGACTATTTTAAACCGAATAGGATATTCGTTATGATTTTATTACGTAAAATAAAAAGAAAATCGTCGAAAATGTCCTTCTATCTTAATTTATACTGCATAATCATTTCATTCCTTTTTATCAATAATCTACAATTTTAGATTATAATAAATAGATTGGAAATATTTATTTAAAAAATAAAGAGCAGATATTTTTTAAATTCTCGTCCGTTTTTAACGATTATAAATATCATCGAGATTTGCTTAGCTCATATTAACATTAATTTGTTTTCCATTGGCAATTGAGAATAAATTATAGTAAAAAGAAGAAAACATTTTTTTTTTTCTGTGTAGTTTAATTTTTTCTGTAATTTTTAGTTTGTTCTTGAAATTACTTTTTTTTTCAATTTATTCTTCATTCTTTTTAAACGAATTCTGTTTAATGTCGTTTTATTCACATTGCATGGTTTTTAGAGAGAGAAAATTTTTGACTTTTTTATTTTCAACCTAAGATTAAATTATCGTTTGGTCTTTGTTTTATCTGATTTTCTTGAAAATATTGAATATTTTTTTCTCTTTTTTTCATGCAATTATCTAAAATGGTCTTAACAAGAAGCCTTTTTTAATAAATATTTTTATAAATTGAATCGATATATTTTTTTCATGGCATTTCTGTTCGAAAAAAATATTTTTACGCAGCTTTTGAATTGCTTTAAAGTAGTGCATTTTTTATTTATTCCCTGTAGATAGACTAGAAAAACCTGTGCACTTCTGTTTTCCATTAGCTTTATTACCTAAAGAGGAAAATAAAATAAAAAACCAAAAAACAGCTATTAATCTCGGCCAATTTTAGAAAAAAATCGATTTAAAATACCTTACTTATATATCGATAAAAGAAACATGGTAAAATCTGAATAGAGCTACTTAAAAAATGTAAATAAAAATAACACCCTTCACATTAACTACGAAAAAGGAATAATAAATGTAAAAAAAATTTAGATCATTAAAGAAAATGATTTTTTACTAGTGATTAAATCTTCAAAAAATGATTACTAATGAAAACTCTTTTTTCAGTGTTGTTGTTTTTTCCTTACAAATAAAATATTAAGTAATTTTTATCTACTGTGTTGTGCGTTAGATAGGTTTTTATATTCGAAGTGCTGTTTTCTTTAGAGTATTTAAACCATGTTATTAAACTCAGTGGCGAAACAGCCTATGAGGGCCAAAGTTACTGTGCCCAACTCAGTTTTCGTTAGTTTGGGCGCTGAGGTGCATGAGAAGATGTTCCGATCAGATGGTCAGTCTGACACGAAGTCTTCAGTGTTTAGTTCCCACAATCAAGCTTGACATTCATTTATAGACCCACTGCAGGGATAAAAGGCTGAGTTTACCTTGCCCAGCTGGAAATTTAAACCCCGGACCTGTGCCGTGGAAGCGCGGTACTCTGCCACTCAGCCACTAGGCTTCAAAAACCATCTTTTTGCTCAAGTAAAAAACAAAACACTCGTTCGAAGTAAGTTCCAATTATTTTATCTAGTGCCATTTTCTTTCAGAATATTTTATCCATTTTACTACTCAGATTCTGATTAAAGTGCTTTGTGTGTACAACTCACGATAAATGTCGAGTTAAGCAGCTAGCAGTAAATGTCTTAGTTTATTTTTAAAGATACGAATTTTGTATCTTATTTTGAAATTAAAGGGAAGGGGGAGTAGAGAAAAACGTAAAGAGTTTTATTGAATTTGTTTCTATAAAACAAGAAAAAGAATAATAGAGATATAAAAACTGCTAATATTGACAATGGATCAAAATTAAAACAAACTCTTGAAAACTTTCAAACAAATATATTTACATCATCGTCATAATTTTACATTTAGTGTTATAGTATTATCTGAAATATTTTATAACACGGAGTTAACACGATGTTTATAAACCAGAGCGTTACTTTTTAAACAGTAAAATTTTTTCATAAATCTATTGAACATTTGAGCATGGAAGAAAAATATTTATTTTCTGCCTTTTTCTAAGATGCACCAATTAATAGAAAAATATTAATTTGATGAATTGGTGAATGTGAATATATTAAAACTCACATTTGTTGTGTATTCTCTTGAGAAGAATTTGCATATTTGAACATCCAATTCGCTTTTAAGTCAAATAGAAAGGAAAGAAAGAATTCATTGAAAATTCAGATTCGAATCTGTAATTTAATAAACAAAGCAATGGCAGAAATTTTTTGAAACAGATCATTTCCAGTTTCGCTAAATTGTTATCACTCTTTTATATCAGATTATCTGTCCATATTTTCTAAGAAATATATTAAACGAGAAATGAAGTTCAACACACACATTAGGATGTAGTAAAAAAAAAAAAAAATCAGTTTCATTTGGCTTACGTTTCTTTGGAAATAATAATTTTAGATGATAATTTTGGTGAATCTGCTTAGTTCTAGAAGTGTTATTATGTGGCATTCCGCATAAATCCTATGTATAAAATCATTTTATTGGGATGCATTGTAAATTAACCGCACGCGGAAGAAATAGGTGTGTATTGGTGAATTAGTCCTGAAAAAAATCCACATAAGTGATTTTTTTTCCACATTTACACAACCCATTAATAAATACATACGAAAAGTTATATTTTGAAATGCGAAGAAAACTGTGACTGGATTAGTACGATAGGTCAATTAAAAATGTAGTTTTTTTTATCATTAGTTCTCTAAAAAAGAATAAAAATATTGCTGAATAAGTTTTTATTCTTTCTCTTTTGTGTTTGATTGCAAAAATCGTTTTTTAGTCAGCGAAGTTAATTTTCGAGCGAACAGAATTTTAAATCAAACTTACTGAAAAAGAAGCAAAATAATACTTCTGTGCAAGACAGATTATATTTTGGCCTATTAAAAAAACAATATCTGTTTAGGCGACACCACTACAGAAAAAGTTCTGGAGATCCAGTCATGTAGCTGAACTAACTGTGTAGGCGCAGGAGACATGACGTCAACTGTTAAATTAAAACATATAGAATTCAGAAAAATGGGAGACAAAATAAATTGATTTGGATTGGAGAACAAGCAAATTTTTTTAAATGGTTATTGAATATAAAATAGTTTCAATACAGAGATAAAAGATCATGTGTGTTTTTGCAATGGTTAATTTTTTCCCTTCTCTGTCCCTTGGTATAATCTTCGCGCGCGCGTTTGTTTTTTCTTTTTCTTTTTTTATTTGGTTCTCATGTAAAAAATAATATCTCATAGGCAGTGAAAATTAATTGTTGAGCGTCCTTATAAATATTTAGTAACGCTGACTTTTTTTCAAAGACAAATTCTATTGCAAACAGCTTGTAAATTTTGAAACCCACAGAAAGGTTACCACGACCGTTATAAATACTATTGAATAATCAAAAATAATTTCGAAACAAATTTCGATCTTGTAGTTTTCAAGATGTTAGGGAAAAAACTACGGATTTGAATGATTCCCAAATTTATTTATTTTTTATTTTCTATGAAAGACCTTACTACAGTGTAGATTTTACGTGTTCATTTTTATTTAGGTTTAATTCTTTCGTTACATTATTTAAAAATATATCCTTAACTTACTTTCTTCTTTACTGGTTTATATCTTAAACACGTGCGTTTTCGAATTGCTTCATTAGAATGACGTCCGTGTAAAATATTTTTTTTTTTTTTACAAGAATTTTCTTTTAAGAGTTCCTTTTAAATTAACAACCACATTTCACTAACGAAAAAAATGGATACAAAAGTTATTCGTTTCGAGAACTATAACATAAGGTTGACAGTAAATTAAGCTGAATCGATTTGAAATAAGCGGGTTAATATATTGACAGTTTATTTATACGTTACTTAAAAGCAATGGATCTCAGAAGACTGAATTACAGTCTAGGGAAGATTTTTGGAAGAATAATATTTTCAGGTTTTTTTTTAATTACTTCTACATTTGTAAATTAATGTAAAACAATTTGTAGTAAAAACACCCATTCACAGGTTCACGTCCTCAGATCGAAATCTTTATAATGAAGCTAAGCTTCCACAATTAGTTTATATTGAAATCGAATATTCGTTATGTTCGAAGAAAAAAATGACATTTTCCCTCTCCGAATAATTCATTAAATTGTAATTCCATATTATTTAGGTTAAATGGGGCGAAGATTAAATAGGAATACTCGTATTGCGTATAGGACAAGGTGATCAGATTTTAACATTGATAAAACGGGACACCATTGACCGGGGAGGGGGGGAGTATCTCTTGATTAAAAATTTGGGCCATATGGAAAAACAAAAAATTTCATAGAACACATAAATTGTATTGTAATATATTTTTTTAAATTTCAACATAAGTACAATTTACAGTTATAATACATTAAGAAATTATATATATTTATTTATTCTACAAAGGATAAAATAATACTATATTTTTACATTTTTGGTATATTTCTAATTTAAATGAATTCTTTTTAGTGGATTGCTGTTTAAAAGGTCATGAAATTTTTCCCGCAAGAGTTTGTTAAACTATATTTCATACATAGAATGATTTCGAATATCAACACTTTGTTGTGATTCTTCTGATGTGTGTCCACACTTTTTTTACCTTAGGAAAAAATACGTTTATTCGTAGTATTAGTTCCTGGTTAGGGCTGCACGTTTTCCACAATTTTCAGTGCATTATTTTATGGAAAATTATTTGTTTCAAAATGATGAACCAAACAAAACGAACCCTTTGTTGTCTATTGTGATTTTTTTTTATGTTCAAGATTTCACCTGTTCCTTATCACTAATTTATTTAATAATGGCATCTCATAAAAATCATTTTCGAGAACATTACGATATGGGAAATTTTGAGTAATATGATTGAATTGTTTTCTGCACATCATTCCAGTTGGGTTATTGTTTTAATCTAACCAATAAAAATATTCAAAATCATTGTAATGTCGCCATAGAGAAAGTTAAAAAATTTCTTCGTTTCTACTACGCCAAAATGCCGGCAATGGCAAAAAAATTCCATTGTTCATTACATGCAATCAACGGTGGTCGAATTCTAACAGCTGATCAACATTGTGAACTTCGATGAGCAATTCTCGACAATCAGTTCTCAACAATTGTTCTTTTTTTCTTGAAGTTATACTTCATCCCTTCAGTGCATTGATAAATTAGGACCAAGCTTGCTTCGCGTCAGACTGACCACCTGACCGGAACATCTGCTCGTGCAACTCAGAGCCCAAGGTTACGAAAACTGAGATGGGCACAGTGGGCCGTGGACCTCTCGAGCTGTTGCACCATTGAGTTTTGTTTTGTTTATTAAAGTTAAACATTATGAAATTACAAAAAAAATATGAAACTCGTGTCTTGGAGGAATAGCCACATGGCCACCGAAAACCGAATATTCCCTTTCCTTTCTCCTGCCGTTCCCCAGCTTGGCATGCATTCTTCCCAAAAATGTAGACTTGTTTAAAATGCCGCGGGATACAGGACAAATCGTTCAAAAGGGGGACGTCTGGTCACTTTAATACAGGACGATTTCATTTTTTCAATCACTGTAGCATTCTCACAGTGTCATTACCATGACTAATTTCAACACTTCTATAGGAAACAAGGAACTCAAATGAAAATTACGGAGATATGGTGTAAAAAGGGGTACCGATATTTTTAAAATTTGTCATAAAAGAAAATACGAGTGTAGATTTTTTTGCATGCTTTCATTTTTTAAAATTCTTTTAAAAAATTACATTTCCTACTTGTATTGCGAATAAAGAACAAAAAATAAAGATAGAGGTCTAGAAGTAGTTTTTAATTAGTTACAACACGAATCACTGCGCCAGATGACATCTTGCATTGAGTATTTGAATGAACGTAAAATAAAGAAAAGCACAAATATTTTCTTTGTTTATCAACCTAATGACAGATAGGGACAGAGTGAGGTGCTAGCTCAGGTGTCACTTTTGATCCAAGGTTCAAAATTACCAGATCCGTCGCCAATAGCCGTAATGCAGTTTTGAAGTGCAGCTTTAATAAAAAATCAAAACAAATATGTGTTATAGGGGGGAAAGTTATTGCGTTTTAAAAACTTTTGGATGTCCAGAAATTTATTTCCCTGTTTTCATTTTCAAATTTTTGATGAAAGCTGTCAAGTTTCGTCATAAATATTTTTTAATATTTCCATACACATTAGTAATACAGTGACACTATTTCCTTAAAGGTTTTTAATTAAGTTCACTTCAATGCCGAATGGTATATTAAAGTATGAGTTCGAATTTTGTGGAAACTCATCAAAGGTATTGCTTTTTCAATTAAAAGAAAAATCTTTATTTCAACTAATGCACTGAGAGAAAAATCTACTCAGAACTTGACCTCAGCAGAGCCATCGAATAGTGTTGTATATTGAAATCCCAGAATATTATCACCCAATTTCTTCAAATGATTTTGGAAGTTCTCGTTTATTAAAATATCTCTGGCTTTTTTGTGTTGATTACTTTTATTACAACTGGTACTATAATGGAAAAATATTTTTAAACCTTCTTTCACTCAAAGAACTTTCTAATGCATTGTATAATAGAACAAAATTCTATCTCAGAACATCTAATATTTTGTTGGAGATCCTGAATATAATCAATGTTTTTTCTATTCTATTGGGTGTGCCGTAAATTTCCAACGAACTTTTCAAATCAAATGAATCTTTTGACTTAGTAAACATGAAAGCCATTCCTACCGTTTTGCTCATCTGTTACGTATTAATTCATTACGCACTATCTTATAAAACATATGAATATTGAAAAGGTTATTTTAACACTTTGGATTGATATTTTGTATACTAATTTATATGGAGCAAAATGTGCTAGATTAGAAAAAGAGTGATTTATAAAATGATTCCCAAAACTGTTTTGAATAGTTTGTCTAGAAGTTAGTTTTAAAAACATTCATTACGGATATGAAAACATAATTTAAATATACATACTATGTACATATATAATCCACATTTTATGAAGGTCATTCAATTTTACTAGTTTTTTCGATTTATTCAAAATTTCTGTTTGATTACCATTGATTGGGTTGCTATGACCTCAGTTCTTTCTCTAAATTCTATATTTTCTATTCATATAAAATGCAGATAAAAATAAATAAATAAAACACACAGAAATGAAATATTTTTCTTAAAAAATATTTCCTTCCATGTCCGCGTGTTGAAAAAACCGTGCACGTACACGCACGTATTAAACTTATCCAGACCACAAACAGTTTTCATACCGAATGGTATCTTCTAAGGGTAAGATTATTAACTAGCATTGTTCTATATTTTCCTTTTCGATCGACGGACTTCTTATGCTTTTCTTATGCATATTTCTTAATTGAATCGGAAAAAAAACACATAAGTTTTATGGAATAATGTAAATTTCATGGGGAAAGGTATGTTTCTTTAACAGCTTTAAAAAAAATCATACTAATACTAATATAAAAATACTTTTGAATTACATAATATCGGCATTATAGTTGCCATCGACGATATTAAAATGCGTATTTCAAATTTCGAATGTTCCCTTCTCCTAAACACACCTTTGAATTTAATCAAGTTATGAATACACTATATACATATGTGAATACACAAGTTGTCTTTTGAAAATTGTTTTTAAGGAATTTCTTGATTTTTATTCTGGAACTGATTGAATGAGAATGAAAATGTATTTCTCCCTTGTGTCCACTTGCTAAACCGCAGAAATAATTCGTTTTCCGAATTATGTACTTATTATTTTTTTCCCTGTTTATTCACTATTCCGGAAATTTCTTCCTTGCACAATTTTCTCTTTCTAAAAAACAAAACCTATTTCTTTGCTATCGAATATTAATCTGAATACTACTTAGACCACAAATGTTTATTTATAAAAAATGTAGAGATTTTGTATGTTTGGATATTCGATCATATTATAACGTCCGATGACGATTAACAACATCGATTCGTTTCAGCGCATAATATTAGTTTTTTTAATGGAATTTAGTGAAAAAGAAGCAATTTTGAATTTTAATTATTTTCTTGTTGTTTAATATTCCAGTATGTCCATTACACTCTCTTTCTGCTCAAGATTAATTTTATTTAATTTACTCAGCATTATTAATTATAATTAATAATTATAATGAAAAAAATCGGTTTAACATACTTGTCCTTTAGTAACAAAGATAGCAACAAAGTTTAACCTTTCTTAATGATTTATTGTTCTTTAAAATAAACGTTTCTATGATTCCATTAGCCTGGTTATTAGATTTTTTAAGTGCATCTACGGAAAAGTGCTGAGAAATCATTAATTGCATTTTAATGCAACTCTGATTGCAGATAAGTAATAATAATTTTATAAAATTATTGCATGTGAGTACGATTTCTTTTATAATGGAATTTATTTGCGTTTTGGTAATTCTATTGCAGTAAGAAAATTTTAATTTGTCCCTTCCATTTTAAAATTTCGTATGAATTTGAATGGTGCATTTTCATTCCGTAAAATCCAATTACTGTTGTACCTATTCTAACCTGCAGTATGAATAAAAAAAACTTTTTTTATGCAAACTGCTTTTTATTGAATATTAAGTTCTCAACTATCGATTTCGATTTTTTCAAAAACAACAGGACACCTTTCAATTTTACATAATTTAAAGAATTCGATTTCTTTTGTGGATTTTTTTGAGATGGCTTCTAAAAAATTATCAGAAAATGTTACATTAGTTATGACAAGATATTTTACTCCGAAATTGTTTTTTGCTTTCCATTTGAATATTTTGATTTTCGCATTAGTTTTTTGCATATTGCTAAAGTATATTACATGGAATGAATATTTAAGAAATGAAGAAAAGAAGAGCGAAAAGAAAAAAGAACCAACATGCCTGCAGTTAAAATTTACTTTGAATTAACCTAAAAAAAAGAAAAAATTCGATTTCGATTCAAAAATCAACTGTGGGGGATTTTTTTTCCATCCCAACTTGAAATATTTTGAAGTTATTCCTCTTCTCACCATCGAATCAATTTCCATTTTCCACTACTTAGTTAAAACTATTTCAAATACAACTTTTTATTCCATCAAAAAAGGATACTACTTAAGATATTTTTCTTATTAACTCATTCAAATATGCAGTTTTTACAGATTTGTCAATCTCTGAGTAAACAAGAAATCTAAAGGATGCTAGTGTTGATGTGTTAACTTCTCAGAATGTGACATTTTAACTGCTAGCTGCAAAAGGATTTACTACCTCCCAGCATTAAAATGTGCAGCAGGAAAAATACCTTTGTAATAATACAGATATTCCTTTTTTGAGACGTCATTCTTGTTCTCATCGGGATTTTAATTTTCAACTGTATAAATGTCAATCTTAAAAGTCAAGCTACATTTTATTTATCTTTTAAAAAAACGAATTAAAAAAGGTTAATTATTTTTTAAAGAATACGTTTTACTACTATAAGTAAAATGTAGTTAGTGTCATTACAGCTATGAAATTCTTTCAAAATTTGAAAACAGCGAGTTTCTTTCCTCACCTTTCGGCGGTTTTTGTTCATCCTCAAAAATCCTCTGGAGAATCGACTTTGAAATGGAGTCAAGGGGATTGGTGTCGACATGACAACTGGCCTGTCAGAAGAGTGTTCTGATGAAAAAGATTTTGCCAAAGCAATTTATGAGTTCTGTCATGTCAAGTGGAGTGTTTCTTTAGTGTTTTACGAGACCCTTTGGTCATTAGAAAGAATTTATTTCCATGTCTACAAATAAGCTATGTTATGACGATCACAAGCGTTACAACATAGTGTGCATAATGCATTGTTGAAGCAGTTTCGGCAGACTTTAATAGTGAAGCCTTTAACTGCGTTAAATCAAGATAACTCGCGACTGCAGTTATTTATTGAAAGAGGGAATTCCGCCATAGATATGAATGCGTTCTAAACACATACCAATTTAGAATGACTGATTCAAACAGTACATAACTAGACACATTACACTGCAAACCGATGTGCCCGAGTATTTAAGATACGTATATCTAGAAAGAGAAGGAGGAGATGAAGCTTAAATAACCTCTAAGCATGAAGAATGTAAAACCCGTAGATAGTAATATGTTATGAGTTTTTAAACTTGTATCACTAGAAATTTTAGCTAGCTTTTTAAACGCCACCTTTTTCAACAATAGTTTTAATAGCAATTAAATTCTAAATTTCTTTTTGAAAACTATTCGGTCAATTTCTGATTTCACATTGGACTCGTGTATTAAGCTGTTGCGATTTTCAAATAAAAAGAATAACCTTGTATTAATAAATAAATATCCCATGAATGTGGACATGCATAATTCTTAAGTCCTTACGTGATCTCATATTCGACATCGCTTACATACTTTTTCAACTCTAGTCTTTTCCAGTAAACGACCGAAAAAAATTGGAATTTTTTCCACCAGCGGAATTACTATTTCATTATAAATTATTTATTTATGGCCAGAAAAAAAATTTTTTTTTAAATATTTAACTTATATATATTTTTACATCTCGATTATCGACGCCAACTAATGCCAATATTACATTATTCAAATGCAGTACGAGTGGTTTGAGTGTGTCAAGACCTTTTAGGCAGCAACTGACTTATATGGACGTGCAAGTGAATCAACAGGTATGTATTATACCGTGAAAGGTTTTCGAAAGGAATATTTGCTGAAATACAAATGACTGCCCCAAGCGACGAGAATGCTAACAGTCAAAGCGAAGTCCTTAAAAACTACATATTTTTACAGAATATTTTGTGTTATTAATTCATTTATAATAAAGAATGTGTTTCATTGAAAATACTAGCTGATGTTCCCTGTAAGGCTAGATGCATTTATATAATTTAGTCTTTCAGAGAATATTTGTTGGGGATTTCTTGTAGCACATCAAGGCTTCAAAACATTTAAATTGTATTCATGTAACTGTGTTAATATTGTGGATGAGAAATTGATCTCATAAACGTTAATACATTAAATATTGTCTGAAGTAAAAATTGTTCATTTGTGCATTGATTGAGTTTTTCATTAGACTGAGCCATTTTGGTTAGTAAATTGAAATGAGCGTTTAATAAAGTATACTATTTTTATAAACTTTTCTTGATAACTTAATCCCTGCTGGTGTGGTGTGGTAGTTAAGAGAGGGGGGGGAGCAGCTCAGGTGTCGTCCGCGTCACTTGACCATGGTTCAAAATTACGCGGACCGTCGCCAAAAGCCCTCGTGTTGCTAAACGGTGCGACGTTAATATTCACTCATTCACTGATAACTTAATCTATAGTTATCATAGTTTGCAAAATTGAATGTAAACTAAGGTAAATGAATTCCAAATAAAATATAGATTATTACTCCTCACCTGCCCCCCCTTTGTCTAAAAATCTTATTACATGATATTGCTTTGGAATTACAGTATTTTGATAACAAACCATTCGGTGTGATTTTAAGAACAAAATTAAGTATAGATGTAAATTTAGGTTACTCAAATCAGCATGAAGCACCTTTTAAATGTTTCACATTTATGTTAAACCAGTTACACAATTTTGTACTGCACGTTTTTTGCATTCCTTTGCTGAATGTCGATTGAAATAAGAGATATGTTTTAATATTGGCACCCTCTCTGTTTGCATAATATTTCTTTCTTGAAAGAAATATTATCTCTAATAGCTTCACAAAACATATTTTTAATTTTTGTTGATTCTCATCTAAAAGACTTAAAAAATTACACCCTTAAAAGAACTTCAATTTTTTACTGGAACAAAAAAAAAATATGTTTATAAAAATTTATTTTATATTGGGATTTTTTAGTCTTTTGTAAAAACTGAGAATGTGTTAATAAATACATGACTGATCCCCATTTCCCATTGAAAGAAATAAAAAATATATCTAATGTGGTTTTTTATATGTGTTACATTACAATTTCCCAACATACATACATATTCCAGTTTTAAATTAAATAGCTAATCATTTCTTAGAAAAAATAGTCTAAACATTAAATTCCAATCCCAGGTCTTTAATTGTTATGGTTTTCGCATCGTTTGTTCCCCAGCATTACTCTCCAATGGAAACTTAAGGAAAAAAAGATGATTTAGCAATCCTTGGTAGAAATATACAATTCTCTCTCTCTCTCAATTAAAAATCAGTGCGGTTGGCATGAGATTGTGTACTGTTAAAATGGTATTTCATAACTAAATCGCATGAATATTAACGACTTTTCTGTATTGCACTTACTAGAGCAAATATTTGAATCCTCAACACACTGAGAATTATGGATTGATAGTAAGCATTTGTGTAAAATGTATACAATACTTCCCTTTTATTGTAAATAAAAATGCGGCCTGTTTCACGGACAATGTTTTAAACAAAAGGATGTAGCTGATTTTGTTTTCACTAACTTTTCCAAGTGGGATTTATTTGGGAGCCGTTAAGGAATTTAGAACTACGTTTTTTTTATTGTTTTGTTAAATTACATATGAGTCTTCAGAAACATTTTCTCTAACCAAAACAGCAAAAATTAGTGCATTGATAATCTGTATTTTTAAAAACGAGATTACAAGCATCCTTTAAGTTTTGTACGGTAATGAAAACAATATGAACTCGATTTGCAATGCAACTTTTAGATACTTTGTAGGGGTAACATTTTCCTATATTTCGCGATGGGTGATTGGGTGCACAAAAATATAAAAATGATTTAAGTAGTTAATATATTAATTGAATTAATGTATGCTTATAAATACATAATTAGATGAATTTTTAAAAATAAATCATTATATTATTTACATCTATAAAGGAGACTAAAACTTCTAATGAATTAAAGGAAATACTTTAAAGCATTTTTCATCAAAAAACATTCCAATACAATTCCACAATACAGCTTCATTCTACTTGTAGTACTTACTCTCTTGATATTAAAACTGTGAATTTAATTTTTTAAAAGAAATATTTAATAAGTGTTTTGAAGAAAAATAACGTATAAAGTTACTTAACATATAAATAACTTCGAGTTAAACCTCGAACTGATTTTTATATAGATGTCCATCAATTAGAGAAATTTATAGACACGGCTCCGTGACAAAGTCGTCTCCTCCACTCCAAAGACTTATACACTACGCCTCGACAAAAGCAGATTATTTTCTTTTAAGCAGATTTTAGAACTCCCATCTACAGATATTGAATATGAAAAAACACATGTATTTAATGGGGGTGAATGTATACATTTTTATATAAATAGCTATTGTTTTTTTTTTTTTTGCGACTCTAGGTATACTCCTTGTGTGCCGACAAGTATAACATGAGTCTTACAAACGCGAGCTGTTCTTTCTCTAATGGCAATAGAAAATACTTTGTGGAACTCAATTATTTGTTTTTAAGCATTCACACACACAGAAACACCTTTTTCAAACACTTTTTCACTCTATGTGGCGTAGTTGGTTAGGTACTGGCCTTGTGCGTCAAGGTTTGCCGGGTTCGTCCCTACCCCAAGTTGGTGGATTTTCATGATGCAGAAAATCGACAGCGTCCAGGTTGTAGGATTATTCGGCATGTTAAAGATAGGGTTTGCAGTCACAAAATCCCGCTCGGAATTCCGGATCCCAGTGTTTTTTCCTGTCCCGAAATCTCGGGGTTAAAATAACTAATTCTGAGATTTAATTTTAGTCTAAATTATATTTAAACATTTTTTTCTCATAAAAATTTAAGCTCAAGAATGTAATAGTTCAAAAATTTATATTCTTTTTATGAAATATGTACGTAGAATTTTTTTGCGCAATTATAAGTGCTATATGTAAAAAAATATATGCATAGTATGGGAGAATGTTGCAAAGATCTAAGTGGCTCACTGCAATTCTTACACAATAATATAAGCTACATCACAAGAATTGATTTTGTCGCCGTTTTTCAATTAAATGCGGTTAATTAATAGCGGACCTGCTTGGAAGAATTAAGACACTTAAAATCTCATTGCATTACAAAAAGCTCATGCAACTGGATCTTCAATTTCAAATGAGGTAACACGAAATTGATTCACATTCTCATTCAATGACTGGATCAAATTATATACAAAAACCATTAAGTGTAGCAGAAGAACTAAACAAAGTTATCAAAGAGGTATATGTGACAATACAGTCTATTACATTTGAGACACTGTCATCAAAAATTCAAAAAGAAAAGTCTCTTTTTTTTTTGAAAATAGAGGGAGACTTGGTGACTATATGAAAAGAACATACTCCTATTTAATGACAAAAAAAACCTACTAGTAAAGAATCCGAACATGCATTTTCTTCGGCAGGACAATGTGTAACAAAAATAAGAAGCCGTTCCAACGATGAAACGCTGGAGGAGCTGCGTTTTTATAGCTTATTTACATAAACTCAAGAAATGAAGAAATGCTTTTTTTTTTTTAAATTTCATTACGTACTATTTTTATTTGGTTTTTTTTCCATGATAAATAAATTTTTTATTTGTTTCATTAAAATAATATTAAATCAATTTTTAATTATATTTTCAGTTTTATTATGCAATTTCAACTATGCTAATTTGGTAGTATTTTTAATAAATAGTTCAATCGTAATCCCGGGACCAATCCTGGGATTTTGATTATGTAATCCCGGAGTCCAGGGATTGAAAATATGACACGGGATTACAAACCTTACTTAAAGATCTTTAGAGTGCTTGTTTGGCTTTAATACTCTTGACAAAATCAAATTCCTTGTACCATTTCGCATCGTCAGCGTTCAGGTGCCTCCCACTGTAGAGGAAATTGGGCTTCCAAAGTACATATCGGCAATTGGTATCTACCTATTGATTGCCGCACTAAAAAGTGATACCTGCTCCCGGGGAATGTGCTAGCTTTTCAATGGTAAAAATACCAATCGGCAACGTCATTTGAGTTGAAATAAAAAAAATATTTCTTCTTTAAAAAAATAACAGTTATTGCATTTTTGTTTTGTTTTGGGGAACAACAAATAAAGTGACCTTTCGAGCTTATTGTCGAAATACATGTTCTTTTTAGATGTTCATAAAGTGGAATGCTTTCCAACTGCGTTTCAGCGACAAGGACGACACCGCAGTCGTTATTCCCGGCAGTGCACCGCTCCCACATTGACCGATTTGTCGTTTTTGTTTCGGTGTTTCAGTGTTCGAAATAGGGTGCACAAATTATCCATTCGGTATAAATTAAACTTTTTAATGGAAACTAAGGACGTATCAAACAAGAACATATAATTACGCGTGAGAGCATTGAAAAACAAATTGCAATCCAATTAAACCAATCAATAAAAGAAACAGCCTTTTTCTATTAAGTGTCAAAAACACATATCACCAATTCGAATTTTAACAGTCAACTAAACTATTCCCCATCGAAATTCATTGTTAAACGAATGACAACTTGACTATCAAAACTTAAAATACCAAACGACTGAATATCAGTCAATAAAGTTCACATCAAGAAAAATTAGAGTTACGTAAATTATTCAATCGCAGCAGACGAAAATAGTAGGAAAGAAAATAATTTCCAACCCAATAGATAATTAAAAGATAATTCCAAAGGACCTATTTCATATTTACATATTACAAATTTCGATTTCTATTCAAATCTAAACCAACAACATTGCTTAATTTTTATATTTAGCAACCCCCACGAACCCAGATGGCTGGTGAAGAGCCATAGTAGGCTATTAAATAGTGCGGGCTATTGCTGCTCACCATTGCTTTTTGCACACGTAACGACTGGAATATCTTTTTATTAATATGTATTAGAGAGGTTAACTTAGAAGGTTTGCTATGTATTTAGTATGTTATTCACTTATGTCTAAATATATATTTTTACTTTTCACATACAGTAAAATGCGTTGAAAGCGGAAACGCTTAAGATGAAATATAGGTTAATACGAAATAATACAGCGGTCCCGACGAACTACTATGTATTTTCATGCATTTTTTTTTCTTAACACGAAACGAAAATCGCTTTACACGAAAAGATTTATTTCTAGGAATGGACAAAATACGGAAATACCAGCCACACAGACGAGATTTAAGATAAGGCGTGAAATGAAAGAGAGGTGGTGTCACATGTTTCGTTGAAAGGGGGCTAATTTGGCTTTCAAATACCGTCGGAACAGCCAGTTTTTATTTACCTAAGGTACTTCAGCCCTCCACACTCCACTTAAAAACATTTTATCCCTCATCAATTGGCTTTGGAATTCCAAGACGAGTTTCTCGCAGAGGGAGTAAAATTCAGTGAGTTAGGTTCGCTTTTTTTCTATTTTAGAAGAAATTTTTTTATGAACACACAATGGCAAAGATTTCAGGGGAAAACCAACTGCTATTTCACTTAAAATGAAGATGGGGCTGCTTAAGACTGTAGATCAAAGACAGAAGACGAAAATGAAAATATCTAAGGATTTTGGTATTGCTAACTTTATATTATCAACAATAATTTTTACCAAAAGAAGACAGCACATTACGGAAATGTTTGAAAGGAGTAAGTTTGAGGCACTGCTGTATGCAAATAAAATGTACCCCTCTTGTTAACGTAATTTTATTGGATATATATTTTTCTTTTTCTTAAATATGCTTTAACACGAAAATCTTTTAATGTGAAAAATAGTTGAGTCCCTTCAGTTTTGCGTTAAACGATTTTCACTGCATTTATATAAAAAGCCTTTTGAAAATTCGATCCGTCCATTTTAACTTATAATGTCCATTTAAAAGTTTTTATTTAGTCCGAGTTTTTCAAATAACTGGAAATTCTTTTTATTTATTGTCTTGATAATTTTACCGCTTTAAAAGTTTATTTACAAACTTGTTTCTTGCTAAAAAAATATATATATATTCATTGTATATATCTTTCAAAAACATCTTTGAATTCTTATAAAGGTATAGTTTTTTTTCCGAACTAAACTTTCCGGTGAAACGGGCGAAACCGCACTCCTAACTTCCACATAAGCCTGTGAGCACGGAATCCAACCAGACTGTCGAGGCTCTAAGTCCTCTCGTGGGTAGAGTGTGTTAGTTTAGAGAGGGACAGCTAGCTGAGGTATAGTCCTCGTCATTTGAAAAAGGTTCAAAATAAGGAGATCCGTCGCCAATAAATAATGGTGCGTCGTAATAAAACTTTCTTTGTGTGTACATTTAACAAAATGTTTGATAGTGCAAGTTTTAAATACATATTGACTGAAATATTTTTGTTTCCGTATAAAGCTAGCTACGCATATATTTATAAATAATACTTCCGATGCTGAAAAAAAACTTGTCGAATGAATAGGGTTCATTCACATTTTATTATATCAGATTACAGAAATTTTAATAAAAAACATCACTATTATTTAAATGAATCACAACTCTGAAAATCATGTAAATTTATCAAAATCCTGGTTCAGTCTCTGTGTAAAAGTCCTAGTTATACAGTTAAGAAGCATTTTTTTTTCTTTTGTAAAAGGAGAATATTTTTCAAATGTCATTCATGCTTCATTTTTTGCCAAAATTTTCTTTTGAATAGTTTTTTCTTGAAACAATATTCTTAAAATAATTTATATGCATATTCTAGTTCAACTGACCCTAAATATAAAAAAAAAAGAAAATCTATTATTTATTCACTTTTTGTGTGTTTTACTTTCTTTATATTTTAATGTGCTCTGCGCTATATAAAGAGACATTACGATATGCTGCTACTTCTTGAAAAAGAACGTATAATGTGATTACTTTTCGAAATCTTAACCGAAATACTTTTTGTCTATTCATGTTAGATAGAGAGTTATCCCATTGCGGTCCGATGTCGAGGACGTCACCTGTGCTCCATACTTCCACACCACGCACGTGAAGACAGGTGTATCTTCACGTTTTCAGGAATAAGAATTCCAATCCACAGACTTTGGTAACGTAAATACACATATGAAGTATGTAAATCGCTACATTTTTAAATAAGTTGATTTTGTGATTGATGTTGTATTACGTAAAAAGCTGGCTAGAGCAACTTTCTCTAATGCAGGAAAAGACAAATACTTTACAACACTCTAACTGTTAGCTTTTGATATTCCGAAAAGTAAATATTTTTCGAACATCCTTTTATTGTTTTCGCTTTATATTCAAAATTGGCAACACGTTATAAAAATTATATTTACAAAGTTGTTTTAATTTAATTATAAATTTATTTGAAATCCAAAATATAAAAAAATTAAGAAAACTCCAAGTTAATTTTCGTATTGCTTCTGTTTTTTCATGAAATAGAGTGTCTTTCAACGTACCGGTGAGGAGGACGTCACCTTCACTTTGAACTTCCACACCACGCCTCATCGAAACAGGGGTTTATCTTCTTTTCTATTGGCCAAATTATTATGTAAATCGTTTGGCTTTAAAATAATTATCAAGTTAATAAAATAATTTGCAATTTAAAATAATTACAAAGCAAAATATATTCTTTATGATAAAAAATGAAATACACATTCAAACTGATATAACACGCACTACTTATAAATGTATCAGTTCTGCACAAAGTATTTGATAATTAATTTATCAATATTCAATTAAAAACAAGTTCAGTAATTACTAGTGACTCTCTTAGGCTTGAAATATACAAAAAAAATTTACAATATTTATCTAATCAGTGCGTTTATAATTAAAGTTGTATTGCATCGTAGTTTACCATCAAAGTACATTATAATTGCATTCAGTACATTGTTATTGTAAGAAGTGGGGCGCGATGAAAATTATGACTGAAAACTGGGTCGCAAATATTGAAAGTTTGAGAAACACTGTTTTATCGTGATCTACAGGACTCTTTTTGGTACCATGAATTTCTTTAGATTCTAAGCAGGATATCTATACACAAGGGCAGCCGAATTTGCGATTTCTTCCAAGTTTAAGATATGAATATAAAAGGTTGCAACATAACTGTAATCGTCGCAATTCAGTTGAAAGTAATTTCGAATTTGTAGGGATTTCACCTAAATTCTTTTCGTTGTTTGTTCAGTGTTGCGGACTTTACTTATTGAATAGTTCTTGATATTTTCAATATTTTCATTTTTTATAGACTGTTATTTGAAAATAAACTTCAAGTTCCATGAAAACTCTTACCATACATATTATTACATCTTAAAAACCTACATATGAAGCAATTCTTTTCTAGTTACATTCTATTTTTAATAACAATATGATTCATAATAAGCTAGTTTCCTGTTTCAATATTTCGCTACCTTCTCGTATGATGTAATTTTACTGATGTAATTTTGTCCCGCCCCCCTCTTCTGCTCTTTTACATATATGTTTTTTAAAAAAAAAATAATTATAATAATATTGTATTAAATTTTCTTGTCCATGGGTATTTTTTGTGTCATTTCCCGTCTATCTCGGTGGGCTATTTTGTAGCTCTAAGCCCTCTGTCAGATGTGAGTTCGATCCTCCCGAATAAATTAATAGCTAGGGATTCTCCGACGACGTTAAATTTATCGTAACCAGATTATTCGCTGAACATTTGGTTACTGAAATACGTACATTTGTGTTAAAATTATTCTTACTTTTTGAGAAATATATTACTCTGGAATGCCCTACTCATATCGTAAAGCATTTGAAATTTACTTCAGATAATCGTAGATCAGATGAAGCGTATGAACATGCAATTGCTAATGAAAGTATCGTTCCTGATTATTTGGTTGTGGATACTGATTTCCCACGAAGTCGAAACAGGTTTTAAAAGAAACTGTTTGAAGATGAACAACCGACGAACCAATCAACAACCCAAGACAAAAGTTTAAGGTTGAATTTTACAATATAATATTAGACACTGCTATTTCTTCAATTTTAGAAAGATTCAGTCAACTAAAAGAACATTACAATTACTTCAAGGTAGTACACTATATACCTAATTTAAAAAACTGGAGTGACAATGAAATTTTAAAACATTGTGAAGAATTAGAACGAAAATTAAAGGATACTAAAAAAGTTAATGAAAAGGACATTGATGGATTAAATTTGTTTGAAAAAATAAAATATTTCTGATGTTTTACCAAAGAGGATATGTCACCTATTGATGTTTTAAATTATATTTATGTAAACAATCTTATCGATACATTTCCACATATTGCACTAGCTTTACGGATTTCTTTAACCCTGCCAGTTTTGGTGGCTACTGGAGAACGAAGTTTTTCAAAACTTAAAATTATAAAAAAACTACATGCGATCTACTAGGGTGCGGGAGAGATTATCGGTCTTGTCAATTATATCTATAGAGAGCAAAATTTTGGATAAATTAAATATAAAGGAATTGATACGAGCATCTGTAGCTGCAAAAGCTAGGAGAATCAATATTTGAATATATTTTCCAATTTTTATATTTTACTTAAAAAAATTTATATTATTTTTGCTTTGTTTTTAAAATTTATGAAATAATAAATAAAAAAAAAAAAAATTAGACAAACGTGTTTTAATATTATAATTTTAAAGCTTTTTCAGTTCGAAAGTCAAATTTCGAATACTATAAATGAGTATTTCTTATTTTATTTGTAACCCTTTCTCAGAGTGCAACAGAACCCCATAAAGGGGCGCCGAATTTCAACTTGAACAAGAGCGTTTAATACCCACGCGGTGGGTCTGCCTGGCTCATCCTGAAAGTAGTGTCCGGGATATTAGCAAGGCTTGTTCCTACTCAAAATCGACGATGTAGAACATATTACATACGTACGGTGCATATCCTTATCGTCTAGTCCTGGCGTGGGAATTAATGCCCGGAGACCAGGAGCGTCGTTTTGATTTTTGCAATTTCGTGTTATTTTTTAATGAAGTTTTGTGGTCGGATGAATGCCAGTTTTCGAAGCAAGGCACTATTATTACGCAGAATACGAATTATTGGTCCCTCGAAAATCCACATCTAATACGACCGAATCGCCACCAAGTGCGTTGGTCCGTGAATGTGTGGTGCGGAATATGGAAGAGCACCTTAATTGGCCCAATGTATTTCGAAGGACCTTTAACCTCAGAATTATACACGGAAATTTTATCTGGACCATTATACCAATTTTTTAGAAGATGAAGTTTCCTAAATCCTCTGGATTTCTTTCTCTGGGGCTTCCTAAAAAGCAAAGTGTACGAACGTGAATCCACGAGTAAATCCGATTTACTCAATCGAATCAACATGGTATGTGACACCAACTATGTTGCAGAAGCTACAGGCGGAGTTTCTGACGCGGGCTCGATACTGCATTTCTGCGGAAGGCAGTCATTTTGAATATTATTTAAGTTAATTTGGCCATTCTGATGTAATAAAAAGCCCCTGATTCATGATTGGCGCATCATTCTACATAATGCTATAATTTGAATGGCAAATCCTGTATTCTTTTGCTGCTATTTGTTAAAATAAGTTGTTTTAATCTTTTCGGTACAAGCTGTATTTCTTTAATTTAACTTTCATTGTTTGCCATACAGCAATACGAATTGTCAATTTATGTTGTTTAAAACGATGTTTCAATATTACTATGATGTTTTCTTTTGCTCTTTCTGTAGATAGTGAATTACTGTTCTCTAAAACTCAATGTTTATGCTTCAATTTTATGTAGGCATTACTCGGTCAGTTTTTATCGTAATAAAATGAAACTTTTTGTGTTTACTTTGTTTTTGTCTACTGCATCTTTTCCTAAATATAAGTGATAGGACCTGGAGACCGTATAAAAATTTAATTTTTGTAATTTTTTTCTAAATGGGCTTTTTGGTTCGAAAAGCATGTAAAAACATCACTTACCTTTTTAAAACATATTTCAAATTGGAAGTACATGTCTAAACCGAATGGTTCGGGAATTAGCTATTGGGTCACATTAAGGCTGGACACCCTGTATATATATATATATAAATCTCGTTATTTGGCGTTTGATTATATTGAAAAACTTTTTTAGAACTCGCCTCCTGATTTATGAAGAACAGTACAAAATTTTTTAAAATTAAAGTGGAATTATCCTTTACGATCCTGTAACCTCATCCCTCACAGTGGGACTCCGAAAAACCCATTTTTAGTGTGTCTCCAGTTAACAAAATAAACATACTTATCAAATTTCAAGTCTAAATCTAAGAATTCAAAAACGAAAGTTTTTTATCAGTTAGTCTTGTAAAACCTCCTTTAAGAGTCAATTACGTATGTTTTGTAACAATTTTCAATTCAACTAAAGAAACGGGTATATCAAATTTCACTACTGGTGGGTCTAGTTGCTCGAAGGCGGAAATGGTTTATATATATATATATATGTATGTATGTATGTATACGCCCCAATAACTCCTCTCTCTCCCCCTATAGAAGTGGATCTCCGTAAAATCCGTTCAGATCCGATCTCTATTCATCAAAAGAAACCTGCCTGTCAAGTTTCAAGTGTGTAGATTTAAATTTTAAAATCGGTAATATTTATCTGTAACGATACATAAGCCCTCGTTTCACCCCTGTAGGGGTTGATTTTCGCAAAACCTATTATGTAGAGAATCTCTTCTTTTCCAAAGGAATGTGCCTGCTAAATTAATTTAAGTCTATAGGTCTAATAGTTCTAGAGATATCGTGATGAATGAGTCTCTTTTATTCTATACAGTATGTTTATGTCGCTTATGTGATCTATCGAAAATGTCCGATCGCTGATGTCCAGTCAAACCCCGAAAGCGCGCCTCGCTCGAGCAAACACCACCTCCTATAATAGGCAAGGACGGTGCCAGACCTCTTTGAGACGTCCTTCGTCCCGGGCCCGCTGCGGCATGCGGCTTGCCGACGGGGAGGGGAGGGGACACAATCTGGTGCAGTTTCTTGGGAAAAAATTTCGGCGAAATCTCGTTTTTCAAAAAAAATGAAAATTTCCAAAAACGCCTCGACAGATCTAGGTCTACGTCATTTTTGGGACCACCTGCCGAATTTCGGGGTCCTGGAACCATTTTTCGTGGGGGGGTGATTTCGGGGGGAGGGGGGTCCAGAATTTCAAAACCCCATAATTCAGGAACCGGAGAGACCATTTCTTCGGACACAACTTTTGAACCATTGGACTCATGAACATAAACTTAACAGATTCTGAAAGAACTCGTCGAGAGGAAAAGAATTATCTATTGTTCTCGAATATAGCTTTAAAACTTTCTTTTTTATTCAGGTTTGGAAAGAATTTAAATTTTTCGAATTTTATGCCCTAAATGACCATTTCTCCGGACACAGCTTTTGAACTAATTCATTCACGAGCATAAACTTTATAGATTCTGAAAGAACTGGTCGAGATGAAAAAAATTATATGTGCATATGTAGACACAAATGTATGCATATATATTTCACGTATGATATATAAGTGAGGGTGCATGTGTGTACACCAGTTACTGTATGAAATTCCAGGCCCTCGTGTATATATACGTAATAAAATTATTATTAATATAATTTTATAAATTACGTGAATATGAATATTAATTTTCATTCTAATTATTTTTATATACAAATCAATATTTTCATCTTTTCTAACATAAAGACTTTCAAAAATTAGTTCCTTACTGCAAAAATCCTCGTTGGAATTATTAGTTAATTCAGATTTTTTTCAACTTCACGTAAGGAAAAAAAAAATTACATATAACTGTATTTTTTCATTTTTTTTTCTCAAAATATTTTCAAAAAACGTTAGAAAAAAAATTCATTTTAAATAACGTTTCCATTTATGAATATTCTAAGATTACACATATAAATAGGAAAAATTTTAAAATATGCATGTGTTTAAAGTTATCGCAGTATTATTATATTATTTTCAAAATTTATAGTTTTAAAATCTTTTTTAAGTTTTATAATAAATGATCTTAGTCCACGGAATTTTTTTTTCTTCGCGCCAATTCATAGAAAGAAATTTGCTTCTCGCTCTACTAAAGAATGAACATAAAAATGTGAATAAATTATATGCATTACCGTATTTTTAAATATGAATTTAAAATAATGTAAAGAATTTGAAATACGATTATTGTTAACCGGATAGGATATTTGTTATGCTTTTATTACGTAAAATGTGAAGAAGAAAAAATGTTGTCGAAAATGCCCTTTTATCTCAATTTATTCTACTTAACTTTTGCATTTCTTTGGAATAATATAATCTAGTTTTTAGATTATATAAATAGATTACAAATATTTATTTAAAAAGAATTAAAATAGCAGACGTTTCTGAAATTTTAAATTCACAATCGTTTTTGACGATTAATAACATCATCGATTTTTTTTCCAGCTCATATTAATATTAATTTGTTTTCAAATGGAATTTTGAGAATCGATTCTGGTAAAAATACCATTTATTTCTTTGTAGTTTACTTTTTCCTGTAATGTACATGTAAATTTGGTGTTATGATTATTTTTTTTAATTTATTCTTCGTTCTTATTATACTAATTCGGATTGTTGCCGTTATCTTCGCATTGCATGGTTTTTAACCAGAGAGAATTGTGAATTTATTTGTTTTTCAACTAAGATTAGATTATCGTTTGGTAATCTGCTTTTTTGTAAGCTATTGATATTTCCCCTCTTATTTTCTGGTGGTTATCTGCAATGGTATAAACAAGCAGAATTTTTAAAAGATATTTTTATACATTGAATCAATGTGTTTTTTAGGGTATTTTTGTTCGAAAGAATCTTTTAACGTGGATTTTGAATTGAATTAAAGAAGTGCCTTTTTTATTTATTCCCTGTAGACAGGCTACAAAGACCTACACTTCTGTTTTCACGTCAGGTTTATTATCTAAAGATGACAATTAATCAAAAATAACGTGCCATTAATCTTGGCTAATTTTAGAGAAAATCGATTGATACTATCCTATTTATATATCGATAAGTTTTCAAAAACATGTTACGATTTGAATAACTACTTAAAAATATAAGTTAAAATTAGACTTTTCAAATTAAATACAGAAAAGGAACAATACATACATAAGAATTAAGAGAAAAAATGAAAAACTTTCAAGGAAATTCTTTGTTACTAAGGATTTATTCTTCCTTATAATGATTACTAATGAAAACTCTTTTTTCAATATAATTTGTTTCTTACAAATAAAGTATTAATTCATTGAGATTTACTCTGTACAGATTTCTACCCTATAGGTTTTTGTTTTTGAAGTGCTGTTTTTTTTGTTTGGAATATCTAAACCAGCGATACTCAACCTGCGGCCCAGTGGGCGTTTATGAGTGCCCGGTCATAACCCATGGCTGACAGAAATTCGTTAATGTGAAACAATGTATTAAAAGTGTAACGAACGAATAAAATTTTTTGGTTGTCTGGAAAATTGTCTTTTATGACATTCCTGTTTATTGATATTTTTTTAATATAAAACTCCCCCCCCCCTTATGTTTATCAAGTAACCTTTTTTATTTTCCTTTCTCCAACTCTTTTGCATAAGAATGAGCCCAACCTTCTTGCAATTGGGTTCAATAATTAGCTATTTTGTTTTGCGTCAGATCCATAAATGTTATTTTCTGATAAAAATTTAAAGGATTTTGAGTCGCAATCATTCAGTAAGCAAATACATCTCATGGCGGACATCTTAATCCTGATCCACAGTCAAGTGAAGAGGCTGGCACCCACTCCTCCAAAATACCACACCACGGGAGGAATTAGAGCCACGGCAGATTTTAGGTGCATCGGCTCCTCTACATGGCGAGTCTTCAGCGCCATTAGGGCTTGAATTCAGGCAACGCCGGTCACGAGCTCTTGACCCTAACACACACACAGCGGAAAAGGAACTAGATAAAATAAAAAATACAAATCACTAGCCGTTACCTGCCCGCTTCGCTGGGTATTTCATGATGTTTTATAAATTTTTACTGATTATATATATGTATAAATTATTGATATCTAAGTCCCAGCATTAAGAATTCGATTGTATTGAAAAATATACTTATACCTTTAACTGTCGCATGTTGACAAAAAAAAAAAAAAAAGGCCAGAACTCATCTAATTTGTATTTTTTAAAAATCTCTAAAATTGAAGTATAGAATGATGTTTGCTCTTTCGTAACCCAAAAACCAAGTGGATTCCCGCAAAACCAATTTTCGGTGGATCTCTACTCCGTAAATTGAACATGCAAGCCAAATTTCAATTCTAAATCTAAGAGAAAAAAACAAAAGTTTTTCCCGTTGAGAGCCGTTTTCCAAAGTAACCGCTCTTAGCAGATTTCAATTCAACAAAAGAAAAATGCAAACCAAATTTCATTGTTATAGTCCTTGTAGCTCGAAAAAGGGAATTTTTTTGTCAATACGTCCCAGTAACCCCCTGCACCCCCCCCCAGAACATGATTTGCTTAAAATGCATTCTTAGTGGATCCCTATTCAACAAAAGAAACATGCTGAACAAATTTCTAATATATGGGTCTAACAATTAAAAACAGGAATTTTTTTCTGTAACTCCTCTTGGTCCTCTTCGCAACCATCCTTAGGGTCAATTTTCGATTTACTCTTTGTTAGAGGAACTCGATTCCATGAAAGGAACATGCCTACCAATTTTCAAGCAGGATGATCAAATAGTTTAAAAATGGAAATATTTATCGATTACGCTTCTTAATCTCCCGAAATTAAGCTTAGTAGTTGATATTCGCGAAACCCATTTTGTAACACTTCTCTACTTTACGAAAGGAATCTGCTTATCAAATTTCAAGACTGTACGTCTAACAGTTTAAAAATGGGGAATTTGTCTATAACACCACTTGAGCCCCCGCAACGCCATTTCAAAGTCTGTTTTCACAAAACTCATTTTGTAAGGTAATTACACTCTATGCAAGGAATCTGCTTAGCAAAATTTGAAGACGGTGCGTCCAATAAATTAAAAAGAAAAAAAAATATCAATAACGCCCCTTGAACCCCCACAACGCCACCAAGGGGTCGATTTTCACAAAACACATTTTGTAGTGTATCTCTATCCTATGAGAGGAACCTGCTTACCAAATTTCAAGACCGTGCGTCTAATAGTTTAAAAATAGAAATAATTATTTATATCTGCCCTTAACCCCCGCAAGACCCTTGGGGTCAATTTTCCCCAAACCCGTTTTATAGCGAATATTTACTACATGAAAGTAACTTCCTACTAATTTTCAAGCAGGTAGGTGAAGTAGTTTAAAAACGATAATATTTATCTATTACGCCACTTAATCCCCCGCAACGCCACTTAGAATCTGTTTTCACAAAACCTTCTTATAGCTGATCTCTACTCTATGAAAGAAATATATTTATCAAATATCAAGACTGTGCGCCTAATAGTTTAAAAATTGAAATAATTATCTATAACGCCCCTTAAGTCCCGCAACGCCACTTGCTGACAATTTTCACGAAACCCATTTTGTAGCGTATCTCTACCCTATGAGAGGAATCTGCTTACTAAGTTTCAAGACTGTACGTCTAATAACTTAAAAATCGGAATTTATAAGGCCCCTTAATCCCCCGCCCCTGCAACACCTCTTGGGGGTCAATTTTCCCAAAACCTATTTTGTAGCGGATATTTACTCCATGAAAGAAACTTACCTACCAATTTTCAAGCAGGTAGGTGAAGTAGTTTAAATATGAATATATTTATCTATTACGCCCCTTAATCCCCCGCAACGCCACTTAGAAGTCTGTTTTCACAAAACCCGTTTTGTAACTGATCATTATTCAACGAAAGGAATCTATTTATCAAATTTAAAGACAGTGCGTCAAATAGTTTAAAAATGGAAATAATTATCTATAACGCCCCCTAAGCCCCTGCAACGCCACTTGGGGGCATTTTTCACGAAACCCATTTTGTAGCGGATCTGTATTGTATGAAAGAAACTTGCTTACCCAATTTCAAAATTGTACATTGAGTAGTTTAAACATGGAAACAATTATTTATAACGACCCTTAACCCCCCGTAATGCCACTTGCGTTTCGAATTTCGGAAAATCCGTTCTTAGCTAATGTCTACTCTATGAAAGGAACATGTCTACCAAATGTCAAGTCTGTAGGTTGAATAGTTCCAAAGATATCGTGATTAGTCAGTCAGTCAGTGAGTCGCTTTTCTCCTTTATATATATAGGTACTAGCTATTACCCGCCCGCTTCGCTGGGCATTTCATGATGTTTTATAAATTTTTACTGCTTATATATATGTATAAATTATTGATATCTAAGGCCTAGCATTAAGAATTCGATTGTATTGAAAAATATACTTATACCTTTAACTGTCGCAAAAAAAATGGCAGAACTCATCTAATTTGTATTTTCTAAAAATCTCTAAAATTGAAGTATAGAATAATATTTGCTCTTTCGTAATCCAAAAACCAAGTGGATTCCCGCAAAATTAATTTTCGGTGGAGCTCTACTCCGTAAATTGAACATGCAAGCCAAATTTCAAGTCTAAATCTAACAGAAAAAAAGAAGTTTTACTATCAATATCCCCGTAATCCCGTTGAGAGCCGTTTTCCAAAATAACCGCTCTTAGAGGATTTCAATTCAACAAAAGAAAAATGCAAACCAAATTTCATTGTTATAGTTCTTGTAGCTCGAAAAAGGATTTTTTTTGTCAATACGTCCCAGTAACCCCTGCACCCCCCCTAAGAACTTGATTTGCTTAAAATACATTCTTAGTGGATCTATTCAACAAAAAAAACATGCTTAACAAATTTCAAGTATATGGGTCTAACAATTAAAAACATTAATTTTTTTCTGTAACTCCTCTTGACCCCTCGCAAACATCCTTAGGGGTCAATTTTCGTTTTACTCTTTGTTAGAGGAACTCTATTCCATGAAAGGAACATGCCTACCAATTTTCAAGCAGGATGATCAAATAGTTTAAAAATGGAAATATTTATCGATTACGCCTCTTAAACTCCCGAAATTAAACTTGTTAGTTGATATTCGCAAAACCCATTTTGTAGCGGTTCTCTACTTTACGAAAGGAATCTGCTTATCAAATTTCAAGACTGTACGTCTAACAGTTTAAAAATGGGGATAATTGTCTATAACGCCACTTGAGCCCCCGCAACGCCACTTCTGGGTCTGTTTTCACAAAACCCATTTTGTAGGGGAATTGCACTCTATGAAAGGAATCTGCTTAGCAAAATTTGAAGACTGTGCGTCTAATTAATTAAAAATACAAAAAAATTCTCAATAACGCCCCTTGAACCCCCGCAACGCCACCTAGGGGTCGATTTTCACAAAACATATTTTGTAGTGTATTTCTATCCTATGAGAGGAATCTGCTTACCAAATTTCAAGACTGTGAGTCTAATGGTTTAAAAATAGAAATAATTATTTATATCTTCCCTTAACCCCCTGCAACACCCCTTGGTGGTCAATTTTCTCCAAACCCGTTTTGTAGCGGATATTTACACCATGAAAGAAACATTTCTACCAATTTTCAAGCAGCTAGGTCAAGTAGTTTAAAAATGAAAATATTTATCTATTACGCCACTTATACCCCGCAACGCCACTTAGAAGTCTGTTTTCACAAAACCTTCTTATAGCTGACTCTATTAAATAAATCTATTTATCAAATATAAAGACTGTGCGTCTAATAGTTTAAAAATGGAAATAATTATCTGTAACGCCCCTTAAGTCCCGCAACGCCACTTGGGGGCAATTTTCGCGAAACCCATTTTGTAGCGTATCTCTACCCTATGAGAGGAATCTGCTTACTAAGTTTCAAGACTGTACGTCTAATAACTTAAAAATCGGAATTTATAACGCCCCTTAAACCCCCCGCCCCCGCAACACCCCTTGTGGGTCATTTTTCCCAAAACCCATTTTGTAGCGGATATTTACTCCAGGAAAGAAACTTACCTACCAATTTTCAAGCAGGTAGGTGAAGTAGTTTAAAAACGGATATATTTATCTATTACGCCCCTTAATCCCCCACAACGCCACTTAGAAGTCTGCTTTCACAAAACCTGCTTTATAACTGATCATTATTCTACGAAAGGAATCTATGTATCAAATTTAAAGACAGTGCGTCAAATAGTTTAAAAATGGAAATAATTATCCATAACGCCCCCTAAGCCCCTGCAACGCCACTTGGTGGTCGATTTTCACCAAACTCATTTTGTAGCGGATCTCTACTCTCTGAAAAGAATCTGCTTTTCCAATTTCAAGATTGTACATCAAGTAGTTTAAACATGGAAGCAATTATTTATAATGCCCTTAACCCCCTTAACGCCCCTTGCGTTTCGAATTTCGAAAAATCCGTTCTTAGCTGACGTCTACTCTATGAAAGGAACATGTCTACCAAATTTCAAGTCTGTAGGTTGAATAGTTTCGGAGATATCGTGATTAGTCAGTCAGTCAGTGAGTCGCTTTTCTCCTTTATATATATAGATAAACTGTTGATATCTTAGCATTAAGAATTCGATTACATTGAAAAATATTCTTATAACTCTTGATTTAAGAAGGACAGAATTTCCAAGAAATAATGTCTTATTTGAATTGCCTTTTACTCTCTTGAAACCCTTTCTTAGTGGATCTCTACTCAATAAAATAAACATGCTTGCCAAATTTTGAAGTCTAAATCTGGTATAACAAAAACGGATTTTTTTATCAATAAGTTCCAGTAACCTCCTTTTAGAATCGATTTCTGTAAGACCCGTTTAACAAACCTGTTCACTTCAACAAGATTTATACATACCAAATTTCATTAACATAGATCTAGTAATTCGAAAACGGTTTTTTTCTTCTTTTTTTTTCCCTCCACAAACTCAAAATATTCCAAAGTTATTCTAGTACTCGCAAGCAGATCCTATTTTCATTTTTTGCTATTTAATTAAAACAATTTCAAATGCAGCATTTTACTTCATTCTAAAGGATTACTCAGTTTTATTTCTTATCAAATCTTTCAAACTAAGGAAGTTTTTTTAAAGTTATCAATGTCAGACATGAGGTAGATAAATGATTGATGATGAGGTTGTATCATGTCTCTGTGTAAACAAGGAATGAAAAGCAAGATGATGTGGTTGCGTTAATGTCTCAGAACGCGTCATTTTAATTGGAAATTGTTAAAGGATTTACTACCTCAGAAGTATAATAATGTGCAGCAGGATATACGCATTTATAACTAAAACGGGTTTTTTTTTTTGTATTTTTTTCAGATGCAATTGTTTTTTATCATCGTTATTTTAGTTTTCAACTATATAAATGGAGAAATTACCATACAAGTTTTTAAGGGAGTCTTCGGTCTTAACGTCATTCTATGGTTCTGGATTTTCCTGATTTGTGATTTCGACTTCTGTCTGTATTCGAAGCTGGAGAATAAGCCATTTTTCCTACACCGGAAATTAGAAAGGGGTGTGCGGATTCATTTTCTATTTCAGTTACAATGCGAATTTTAGTATGACACCAGGTCTTGTTTTCATGCGTGTGGATTTCGCTTCCGATCCATCCAATGAGAGCAATTACTTCTGTTTTGTAGAGGGATGAGTTTTCTGAGTTTTTTATGTTTTGCCTTCAGAAGCTCTGGAATATTTCTGGGGAGATCAAGGTGTTAATTCTTCTAGTTGTAGTGGCAACGGAAATACCATTTTCAATTATGGTGCTGAAATTCTTGAGAGCTTTGTCTGAGTATTAGGATTTCACAATATGTTGCGGTGAACTATATCCTAAATTTTTTTTTACAATTGTTTTATTTTAAACCAGTGATTTTCAATCCCCAGGAGACCATGAAGACCAGCAAGGGGTCCACGTCAACAAAAAAATAATTTAGTGCTCCATGATGGGTAAATGGGGGTCTACGATAGTGGTTCTTATTAAACCCGATCGTGACTTTAATTTAAAAAAATATTTTTTTTAATCCACCTATCTTCACAAGAGCGGTGTGGAAGAACGGAGCGCAGGTGATGTCCTCGTCATCCAACCGTATAAATGGATATCTCTCTATCTAACATCTATAGACAAGAAGTGTTTCGATTAAGATTTCGAAAAGTACTCACATTAAACGTTCTTTTTCAAGAAATAGAAACATATCGTAATGCATCTTTTTATAGCGCAGAGCACATTGCAAATACAAAGAAAGTAAAACACACAGAATTTAAGATGACTGATTACGTTCGCAACTGAAATTTTTCAAAAGTGAATAAATGAAGGGTTTTTTTTTTTATATTTAGTTACATTTGAATTAAAATATGCATGTAAATTGTTTTAAAAATATCGTTTTTAGAAAAAAAACTATTCAAAAGAAAAATTTTGGCATAAAATGAATGACATTTGAAAAACATTCTCCTTTTATTAAAAATGCTTCTTAACTCTATAGCTGGAATATCTGTTCAGAGCCAGAATCAGAATTTTGAAAAATGTACATTATTTTCAAAGTTGCGATTAATTTAAATAATTGTGAATTTTAATTTTAAAATTTCTTACTCTGATATATTAAAATGTGAATGAACGTGCTCCTACATTATGTATTTCAAAAACCCTAGTTCAGTCGGCAAGTAGTTTTTCAACATCAGAAGTAGCATTTATAACTCTATGCATAGCTAGCTTTATACGGAAAAAAATTATTTCAGTCAATATGTATTTAAAAATTGCACTGTCAAACTTTTTATGAAATGTACACACAAAGAATTTTTTATTTACGACGTACCACAGACCAATACATTAGCTATTGGCAACGGACCTCCTTGTTTTGAACTTTTGTCAAGCGACGAGGGCGACACCTCAGCTAGCACCCCCTCTCAAAGCTAACACACCCTACCCACGAAAGGACTTTGATCCTCTACAATTGGATCGGATTTCGTAATCACAGACTTGTGTTGATGTTAAGAGAGCGATTCCGCCCGTTTCACTGGAAAGCGATGCTCGGGAAAAAAACTATACCTTTACAAGTATTCAAAAAGGTTTTTCGGAAAGGTATAATACAATGAATATATTTTTTCAGCCAGCAACATCTTTGTAAAAAAGTTCTTAAGGCGCAGAATACATTTAAATTCTGATGGCAATAAATAAGAATTTCCATTTAAAACTCGGACTACATAAAAACTTTTCAATGGACGTTATAAGTTAAAATGGACGGATAGAGTGTTTGAAAGGCTTTTTATATAAATACAGTGAAAATCATTTAACTCGAATTTGAAGGGACTGAACTATTTTTCGTGTTAAAGAATAAATTTTAAAAAAACGAAAGTACATTGTATTTGCATAGAGCTTTAGATCAAAATTACTCCTTTAAAACAATTCCGTGATGTGCTGTCTTCTCTTTATATATAATTAGCAATGCCCAAATCTTTACAGATTTCCATTTTCCTCTTCTGTTTCTCAGCCTTAAGAAGCTCCATCTTCATTTTACGTGAAACAGCAATTTGCTTTCCCACTCAGCTCTTTGCCATTGTGCTCATAAAAAATTCTTCTAAAGCAGAAAAAAATGCCAACAAAAATCCCTGATTTTTACTCACACTACGATATACTCGTCATGGAATTCTAAAGCCAACTGATGAGAGATAAAAAGATTTTAAGTGACGTTTGTAGGAGTGGAGGGTTGAAGTACCTTAGATAAACAAAAATTGGCTCGTGTCACTGGCTATTCAGAAGGTATTTGAAAGTCAAGTTGTCCTCCTTTCAACGAAACATGTAAAACCACCTATCTTTCATTTCACGCCCCATCTTAAATCTCGCATGGGTGGCTGGTGTTTTCCAAATTTTGTACATTCCCAGAAATAAAATCCTTTCGTGTTAAGCGATTTTCATTTCGTGTGAGGAGAAAAAATACATGAAAATACATAGCAGTGGGCCGGGACCGTTGTATTATTTCGTGTTAACCAATATTTTATCGTAAGCTTTTTCGCGTTAAAAGTATTTTATTGTACATGAAAAGTAAAAATATATATTTAGATATAAACAATTTACATATCCAATACAAAGCAAACACCTTTACCTCTTTAATGCAACATAATGGAAATATACACCAGTCGTTATGTTGTGAAAAAAGCAATGGTAGGCACCAATAGCCCACCCTATTTGACAGCCTACTGTGGCTCTTCACCCGCCCTCTGGGCTCGAGGGGGTTGCTGTATATAAAAAAAATAAACTATGTCACTGATTTAGATATAAATCGAAATCGAAAGTGCACCTTAAAATCCGGCGCATAACGCGCACTTTTAACACACACGAAAAAGATCGAAATTTACGGGTACGCGTCATACGCCGGATATGTGAAAATGAAAGCTTTAATAATAAAGTAAGAAGTAAGCATAAAAAAAAATGCGACTTCTACAGAAATGGAAATACTGTTTATTTAAAAGAGAAGACATTTCTTAGGAAAAAATGGGCCATAGTTCTAGAAATACACAAATATACTAGAAATATACTTGATTATATACTAGAAATATACTTGAATATATACTAGAAATATACTTGAATATATACTAGAAATATACTTGAGATAGTATCTCGAATAAATGACTCCCAAACTTTAGAACATTGCACACGTACATGACACGTTTTTTCGTGCGCCTTGTATGGCGAATATAGCCTAAAAATTAAAAAGTGCAGCTTGAAAGTACAGGCGCACGTTACATACCGGTACGCGTTACACGTCAGATGTTACGGTAATACGTCAATACGGAATAGGTTCTCTCTCTTTTAAATTATCTTTAATATACTATCTATTGACGTTGGAAATGATTTTCTTTCATACTCTTCTCGGCTGCTTTGATTGAATATATAATCTATGTAACTCGAACTTTTCTTGCGGTCAACTTTATTGACTGATATTTTAAGTTAGGATGCTCAAGTCGTTTTTCTTTTTGCAATGAATTTCGATGGAGAATAGTTCTGTTGACTCTTAAAATTCACTTTTGATATGTGTTTTTGACATGTAATAGAAAAAGTTCTGTGCGTTGCTTTTATTGATTGATTCCATTACATTTAGATTTCAAAACTTTTTTTCGATGTTCTCAAGCGTAATTCTATGTTCTTGTTTGAAACGTCCGTAGTTTCAAATAAAAAGTTTAATTTTTTCCAAATGGATTATTTGCACCCCATTTCGAACACTGAAACACCGAAACAAAACCGACATATCGGTAACGTGACCATTTATTCTTTGACTCAAAACGGGACATTATTTTGTTTAGGTCAATTAACAGGTATATATTGAAAAAAAACCCAATTTTAGAGTTATTTATTCAGAAAAAGTTGGCTTAAAAGTTACGAATTAAAAAATATACCCTAAATGTTTAGTTATATTTATATTTATCAGAGGAACAAATTTGCTTTAATATAGCTGGTGAAGATTTTAAGTAAGAATGAAACTCTTGGAACGTTTTTTTTATATTCACCTTAATTACCAACATCTTTAGAACTGAAATTAGTAGCTGGGTTTTCTCAGATGTCCACAATTTCTTTATCATAGAAAATATTCTTTCTACTGGAGCCCCCATTTGTAGCAGGCAAACATAAAATATATTCAAATAAAATAGAAAAGTTTTCATGCTGTAGATTGTTGGCGTGAAAGTGTTTGAATATTTCCACCCAACGAGTTTCCGTGGAAACATTTAGATTATTTTTATTCGGTTATTTTTTGCGAAGTAATGTAGTTAGAAATTAATGGAAATTTGTCAAAAACTTCTGTATCTTTATTACAGTCAATATACTCCTTTTCAATTAATACATCCAGATACTTTTGAACGTCTTCCCATGCGGAGACCTTTTTTAAATCTGCCCAATAAAATATCTCCATTACTTTGGTAAGAAAGCGAGTTCACTGCTCCAGATATTTACGGCTTAATTTATAAAATTCTATAGCCGTCCTTTTCCCAAACTCTTCATCTATATAAGTACCATTATCTTTTGATTTCACCATTAATTGACGGACCGTAAATGGAAGAGACTGATTGGTCTGTTTCTGAGTGAAATTGTCTTTTAGTTGATTGATTTCTTTTGCAGCTTCAACTGCCGATACAGTCTGACCTTCAAGTTTCAATACAGCTTTCCGAAAACGGGACAATTTTGCGTTCCAGAGTTCATTTCGGGGACACCGGGACTCGTAGGTATAAAAAGGGACAATCCCGTTCAAAAAGGGACGTCTGGTCACGTTACATATTGGTCAATGTGGGAGCGGTGCACAGCCGGGAATAACGGCTACGGTGTAGTCTTTGTCACTGAAACGCAGTTGGAAAGCATTCCACTTTATGAACATCTAAAAAGAACATGTATTTCGCCAATAAGTTCGAAAGGTCACTTTATTTCATGTTTCCAAAAACAAAACAAAAATGCAATAACTGTTATTTTTTCAAGGAAGAAATATTTTTTATTTCAATTATAATGGGACTGCTGATCAGTATTTTTACTATTGCAGACGTAGTACATTCCCCGGGAGCTGGTATCACTTTTTTGTGCGGCACTGAATAGGTAGATACTAATTGCCGCAATATAATTCTGACGCTCAAAGGCACCTAAGCTCTGACGATGCGAAATAGTACTAGGGGAATTTGACTTTTCCGAGAGCATCTAAGCCAAATAGGCACTCTAAGGATCTGTAACATGCCGCAGAATCATACAACCTGGACGCTGTTAATCTTCTGCATCATGAAAATACACCAGCTTGGGTCGGGGGTGAACCCGCAAACTTTGGCGTACAAGGCCAGTGACTAACCAACTACACCACTTAGAGTGAAAGTGTGTTTAAAAAAAGGTGTTTCTCTCTCTCTGAATGTTTAAAATGAATAACAGTATTTTCTATCGCCATTAGATAAAGTTTTACACAACTTTACACTTATAAGCTCGTTTGTATATATAAGCCTCGTGTTATACTTGTCGGCGCATAAGAAGTATACCTAAAGCTTAAAAAAATTATAAAAAGTATACATTCACCCATTAAATACACATGTTTTTTTTCGTATTCATTATCTATAGTGGGTAATTCTAAAATATGAGTGAAAGAAAATACACTGCTTGAGGCGCAATGTGCGATTTTCGGAGTGGAGGAGACGACCTCGTCATGGAGCAGTGTCTGTAAATTTCTCTAATTTATGGACATCTATAAAAAAATCACTTCGAGATTTAACTCCAAGTTTAATCGCTTTAAATGTTATTTTTCTTCAAAACACAGTAAATATTACTTTAAAAAATTAAGTACACAGTTGTCTGCCTTTGATTTAATTGGTAATGATATTTATTCTTGGTGTCAGGTTGCTGAAACTGCGGAACACGTATTGTTGTATTGTAACCTATATTTTTGTAAAAGAGAAAATTTTATAAATGAGTTGAAACGCATAGGTATTTCTCGGCCACCTGTTTTGTCTTTGTTGGTCAACTGTACTGAAAGCCTTAAGAAAATTTGTTTACCGTATAGATTTTTATACTTTTATTCGTACCTTCCCATATTTATATTTTTGTATTTCCTCCCTTCCTTTTAATTTTATAGTTTTATCTTAAATGAACTTTTAATTTTGTTTTAAATTAATTGTGTTATACCGCTTACAAGTTTAAACCTCATGTTATGCAATGCGGAGCATGAGGAGTTTTGCAAATAAATTAATTTTAAAAAAATCACTCATCTCGAAATGTACGGAACTGTTACCCCTACAAAGTATCTACAAGTTGCATTGCAACTTGAGTTCATATTGTTTTCATTACCATACAAAACTGAAAGGAAGCGTGTAGTCTCGTTATAAAAAATACACATCATCTACGGACTCATTTTGGCTATTTCAGTTAGAGAAAATGTTTCCAAAGACTCATACTATTTTTAACGATTATTTTGCGTTTTTATTTTGTTCATAATGAAGAATGTGTGTTTGATTGAAAATACTAGCTGATGTTCCCTGTAAGGCTAGAAGCATTTTTAGTTAAGTCTTTCAGAGAATATTTGTTGGTGATTTCTTGTAGCACATCATGGCTTTAAAATAAACATTTAAATTGTATTCATTTTACTATGTTAAAACTGTGGATGAGAAATGGGTCTCATATACCTTTACATATTAAATATTGCCTGAAGTAAAACATTTTCATTTGTGCATTGCTTGAATTTTTCATTAGGGGTTGAGCAATTTCAGTTAATAATTGCAACGAGCGTTTAATATATATTTTATTGATAACTTAATCTAGTTATCATAGCTTACAAAATTAAATGGGAAATAAGTTATGAATTACAAATAAAATATAGATTTCTACATGCCCTCTTGTCTAAAAGACTTATTACATGGCTTTGGAAATACTGAATTTTTTTAACAAACCGTTCGGTGCTTTTTCTAATAACAAAATTGAGAATAGAAGTAAAGATAGGATACTCAAATCAGGTGACCAAGTCTTTCAGTAGAGCATCATTAATCCTTTTAAACATTTCATTTTATGGTTTACAATTTTGTAATGTACCTGTTTTGCATTCATTTGCTGAATGTCCATTGAAATTAGATCATATGTTTTAATATATTGGCACCCACTGTTTACACAATATTTCTTTCTTGAAGCTTCAAAACATATTCCTAACATTTGCTGTTATTCCTCTTACAATTTTAAAAATTACACCCATAAAAAAATCTGAATTTTTTAATGGAACAAAAAAAAAATGTTTATAAAAATTAATTTTATATTGGAATATATAAGCCTATTGAAAAAACTGAGGATGTATTTTACACATAATTGATCCCCATTTCCTATTCAAGGAAATAAATATTATATCTTGATTGACTTGATGTTACATATAATTTCCCAACCTACATATTGAGTCTTAAATTAAACAGCTAATATTTCCTGATAAAAGATAGTCTAAACATGAGACTCAATCCCCGATCATTATTTGTTATGGTTTTCGCATCGTTGGTTCATGTTCATTTCCCTTACTTTAATCTCCAATTAAACATAAACTAAAAAATGATGATTTCGCAATTCTGGGAAAGATTATACAATCCGATTCAAAATCAGAGCAGTTGGCGTGAGATTATCTCCCTGTTAAAATGGTATTTCGTAACTAAATCGCATGAATATTAACGATTTTTTGTTTTGCACTCACTGGAGCTAATATTTGAATGGTCGACGCACAGAGAGTTATGGATTGATTGCAAGCATTTGTGTGAAATATATGCAACACTTCCCTTTCAATGTAAACAGAAGTGCAGAATATTTCATACACAATGTTTTAAAAGGAAAGGATATAGTTGATTTTGTTTTCATTTACATTTCCAAGCCGGATTTATTGGGTAGCCGTCAAGGAACTTAGAACTACATTTTTTCATTGCTTTTTAATTTACATACACTTACCTCCGAAAGTCTGCGTACAAGCAATCATCTTACGTGTTTATGCTATAATTACTACTAAAATCTCGCTTTAGAAAATCAACATTGCCTGTCAGGGATTCTTCAAAATTTCCTTATTCAAACAGCAGCAACAAATTTCACCTTAACAAGAAAAAACAAGGATGACCACCAAAAAATCACCAACCATCCGCGCCAAAAGTCTGCGTACACATACAAAATAGAGCTTTTAAAGACCTTTCATTGTAAAATAATTGCATTAAATCATGTTTTTAAGTAATTATAAGTTTATTTTACGATTTATTTAGGATTTGAGATTTGAAAACTGTTGTGGTTCTATGGCAGGCAACAGAGTAAAGATCAATATATTATTAAAAGAAAAAAACATCAGAAAAGGGGACAGTTTTTAAAGAAATTACTGAAATTGTTTATAGGAGACATTCCTTGATTTAAAAAGTGTTCATAAACTACAAATCAACAAAAATTTTAACGCCCAAGCCAAGATCCGGCCACCCGTCAGCAGTGTCACCTCGAGAATCTTGCTTTGTAAAGCACTCTATAAAAATAAATCCAAGACTATAAGCTTCACAAATAGCTAAAAGTGCGGCTGAGATATTCCAAAAACATATAGCTTTAACCACAATTCGAAGGGAATTGAAAAAGGATGACTATCATGGTTGAGTTGCACTCAAGAAATCATTCATCTCTCGAGTGAAAAGAGCTAAGAGAATGACATTTGCCAAAAAACATTAAACAGGACATATAATTATTCGAAAAATGTAATATATTAAATTGAAATACAATTTTTTGTAATTTGGCATCAAAAAGAACAAAAATATGCCTGCAAAAATTCCTGGACAGATCTTAAGAAAGGGAATCCTTTTTCGACTATCAAACATGGCGAAGGAGGCATAATGTTTGGGGGTGCATTGGAAGCCTTTCGACTAGTAATCTGGAATTTATTGAATCAACAATGTACAAAATTGATTACTTTAACTTATTGAAGTAAAATATCAGGGAAAGTGCCGAGAAATTTGCGGTGAGTGATGATTTTTACTTTCAGTGGCACAAAGGTACCGAGCAAATGATTCCCATTGTAAAGCCGTGGCTGTTCTGACATATCCCAAGCTAATCCTTTAGGCCATCCTAGTCCCCAGACCTAAGCACAATACAGCATTTATGGGATTTACTCGAGTGAATAATCAAGGAAAACGTAATAACATCCTAGAAAATGCTCAAATCTTCCATAGTAGAAGAATGGAACAAAATATTGTCAGATGAGAACAATAAGCTAGTTTAAATCCCTGCCAAATATTATGAAAGAGTTATAGAAAGAACGGAATAGCTTAAAAAGTATTTAGTTACAATCCATTATTCTAATGGTTTTTTCAAGTGTACGCAGACTTTTGGCGCACACGATTTGTGTCGTTCTGAAGTTATAAATATTTGTATTATTTTATATAATATTCAAGTGATTGTTGCTTATACTATTTTAATTATCGACGTTGGGTGTATCAATAATAAATAATATTGATTCAGAAAGACTTCATTTAATTAGCCATTTTTGCATGAATATGAAAGATGATCGCCTGTACGCAGACTTTCGGAGGCAAATGTTTGTAGTTTTTAAGGACTTAGCTTTGACTGGTAGTATTTTCGTCGTTTAAGGCAGTCATTTGTATTTCAACAAATATTCTTGTCGAAAACCTTTCACTATTTAATACGTACCTGTTGATTCTTTTGCACGTCCATATAAGTCGACTGCTGCCTAAAAGGTCTTGACACATTCAAACCACTCGTAGTGCATTTGAATAATCTAATATTGGCATTAGTTGGCGTCGATAATCGAGATGTAAAAATATATGGCAATTAAATACTTTAAAAAATTCTTTTTTAAGTCTGAAATTAATAAATTGTAATGAAATAGTTTTTTCGCTGGTTGAAAAAGAAATCCATTTTTTTTCGTCGTTTACTTGAAAGGACTAGAATTCAACAGGATTGTTAAGCGATGTAGAATATGAGATTATATACGTATATAAAGACTTAGGAATTATGCATGTCTACATTCGTGGGATCTTTACTTTTAAACAGAAGGTTATTTTTTTTATTTGAAAATTGCAATAGTTTAATACACACGAGTCTAATGTGAAATCAAAAGGTGAACGAATGGGTTTTTTTTTTTAAAAAAACGGAACTCTTTAGTTGCTATTGAAAGAAATTTTGAAAAGGCTGACGCGTTTAAAGAGCTAACTAAAGTACAAGTTTAAAAATTCATAACAGATTACAATCCACGGGTTTTACATTTTTCATACTTAGATGTTATTCACACTTCGAATCCTCTCGTTCTCTGTCTAAATATATCTTAAATACTCGGAGCTATTGGTTTGAAGTGTAATGTACCTAATTATGCACTGTTTGATTCAGTCATTTTGAATAAGTAAACGTTTTGAACGCATTTATACATATAATGCAGAATTCCCTCTTTCATTTAAATAACTACAGACGCAAGTTATCCTGATTTAACACTGTTAAAAGCTTCTATTTACCATTAAAGTCTACTGAAACTGCTTCAATCATGCATTATATATTCTATGTTGTAATGCTTGTGATCATCGTAACATGGCTTCTTTCTACACGTGGAAATAAATTCTTTCGAATGACCAAAGGATCTCGTAAAACACTGCAGAGACACTCGATTTGACAGTACAGAACTCATAGATAACTTTGGCTAAAGTTTTTTCATCAGATCACTTTTGACTGCCCAATGGTCATGTCAACACCAACCCTCTTGACTCCATTTCTAAGTCGATTCTCCAGAGGATTTTTGAGGATGAAGAAAAACCACTGAAAGGAGAGGATAAAGACTTTTCAAATTTCGAAAGAATTTCATAGCTGTAATGATAAATACCTTTTATCTATAGTAGAAAAGAACAACAACTGTGTTCTTTAAAAGAAACATGAATGAACTTTTTTTTAATTCGTTTTTTAAACGTAACTCTAAAGTAAAATATAGTTTAACTTTTTTAAGATTGACATTTATAGACTTGAAAATTACGACGAGAAAAAGCATCCCGTCTCAAAAAATAAATATGTGTATGAATTACTAAATATTTCTTGCTGCGCATTTTTATCATTCGTAAATCCTTTCGCAACTAGCAGTTGAAATATCCCATTCTGAGAAGTTAACACAACACCACTTTGCTTTACATTTCTTGTTCACTCAGAGACATGCCTGAGGTCGATAGATCTTTAGAAACTTCGTCTGTGTGTTTGAATGAGTTAATTGGAAAAATATATCTAAGTACAATCCTTTTTCAATGGAATAAAAAGTTATATTTGAAGTAGTTTAAACTAAGCAACGAAAAATGGAAATTTATTTGATGGTGAGAAAAGGAATAACTTCGAAATATTTTAAGTGGGGATGAAAACAATGGATTTTTGAATCGAATTTTCTTTTTTTCAGGTTAATTCAAAGCAAATTTTAACTGCATGGAAGTTGGGTTTTTTTTCTTTTCACCCTTCCTTTTTACGTCCATTTCTTAATATTCATTCCACATAATGTAATTTGGAAATATGCTAAAAACAGATTCAAAAATCAAACTATTCAAACTGAAAGCAAAAATAATTTCAGAATAATATGTGTTGTCATAACTAGTGTAACATTTTCTGAAAATATTACAAAAAAAGATGATAACGGGTAAATTGATAATTTTTTAGAAGCCATCTCAAAAAATTGCACAAAAGAAATCGAATTCCTTAAATTATTATGTGAGTAAGAACGGTGTCCTTAAAGTTTTTGAAAAATTGAAATCGATATTTGAGAACTTAAGATTTGCTGAAAAGCAGTTTGAATCAAAAAAAAAATTTATTTAATCCTACTACAGGTTTGAATAGGTACAAACAGCAATTGGATTTTACGGAATAAAAATGCATCTCATTCAATTTTATATGAAATTTTAAAATGTGTAAGGGACCAATAAAATTTTCCTACTACAATAGAATTAGCAAATCGCAAAAAAAAAAAAAAAAAAAAAAAAAAAAAAAATGGCTGTTATAGAGACTGCCGATAGAAGTGAAAACTTAGAAATTTAGTATTAAAATTTGTAATTTCATAATGTTTGAATTAAAATTATCACCATCAGTCTGGTTTTCACATCTATTGACACTCCGAGCAACAACTAAATACATGTTTATATGGTTTTTTATTATTCAAATATGTTAAGGGCTATACTAGATCATGACAAAATATAAATACAATTCAATTGAAATAACAATCATATTATTTATGGATAGTATTTGTATTTGCTTTAATTTCAATGTACTTGATTTTTAACATTATTTTAATTGTTTGCATCATTGTCATCATTCATTTCAACAATACTTAGACTGTTTGTACCTTCAATTATTTCATTTTGTTCTAAAAAAGATACAATAGGCTTATGGTAACTAAAGTAAGAAAGGAAGATGTTTGATTCAAATTTATCTAAGTATCGCGTAAAAACCGCATCGATCGTCGTTTTATATTTTGTTGTGCTGAGTTTTCGATCATTGGACATATTTAAATTAAGTGTTTCATTTAGAAATTCAATTAGTGGTAGGTATACGTCAGCTGTATAGCTACAGATATACTGCTATAAGCATTTCGATGACGTGAACGCAGGAGATTTCACCCATCCAAAAAATGTCTAAGGCGAACAGCGCACTGCGCATGCGCCAGTCAGAGCATGTCGGTGACGCGAACTCATAAGATTTTCCACTACCAAAAAGTGCCCAACGCCGCTAAAGAAGTTTTCACTTCAAAAATCATTTAGAAAAGAAATTGGAAACACATGCATTAATTTAATAAAAATAGTGTTACTTACCTGCAATTCACAGAGTCGCATCAAAATATGAGGATAGATTTCTCAGCACTTTTTCGAAGATGCACTTAGAAAATCAAGTAACAAGTCTAATGCGATCGTAGAAACGTTTACTCGAAACACAAACAAATCATTCAGAAAGGTTAAATTCTGTTACTTAACGACAAGAATCCGAAAACGATTTTCTTTCATAATAATTAATACTACTGAGTGAATTAAATAAAATTAAGCTTGTGAGCAGAAAGAGAGTGCAAGGGACATACTGAAAATAATTAAAATTCAAATTGTTTCTTCTTCATCTTTTTTTTCCACTCAATTCCATTAAAAAAATTAATACTATGTGCTGAAACGAATCGATGCTGTTAATCGTCATCGGACGTTATAGTATGACAGAGTATCCAAAATCGTCTGCACTTTTTATAAATAAACATTTGTGGTTCAAATATTATTCAGATTAATATTCGATAGCAAATAAATAGCTTAATTTTGTTTTTTAGAAAGAGAAAATTGTGCAAGGAAGAAATTTCAAAAATAGTGAAAGGACAGGGAATAAAAAAATAATAGATATATAATTCGGAAAACCAATTATTTCTGCGGTTTAACAAGTGGACGCAAGAGAGAAATACATTTTCATTATCATATTCAATCTGTTCCAAAGTAAAAATTAAGAAATTTCTTAAAAACAATTTTAAAAAAAAAAACTCTGTATTTACATATACAAAGTATTCAAGGCTTGATTAAATAAAAGGTTTAGGAGAATGGAACCTTTGAAATTTCACATTCGCACACCGTGCATTATATATTATATAATTCAAAAGTATTTTTATTTCAGTATTAGTATGACTTTAAAACTGTTAAAGAAGCATGCCTTTCTACATGAAATTTTAATTATTCCTTAAAACTGATGTGCGTCGTTTTTCGATTGCATTAAAAAATATACAGTAAAATCCGGCGTATAACGCGCACTTTTAACACAAAAAATAAGATCGAAATTTAAGAGAGCGCGTAAAATATGCAATGAGAGAAAGAACTGCGGTCTAAGCAACCCAACCAGTAGTATTGAAACAGAAATTTGGAATAAATCCGAAAAACTAGTAAAATTGAATGAACTTAATAAAATGTGGATTATATACACATACATAATTAAATTCTAAATGTTTTCATACGAATTACTTTTTACATTAATTATTATTTTAATATTACAATAATGATTTTTTTTAAAACTCACTCGTAAATTAACTATTCCTAACTTTTGTAAAACATCTTATAAATCACATTCCATCTAAACTAGCACATTTCGCTTAATATAATTTAGTATACAATATCAATCCGAAATGTTAAAATAACCTTTTCAACATTCATATGTTTTATGAAACAGAATGTAAAAGGAATTAATATTTAACAGGTCAGCATAACGTTTACATAGTAAAATTTACAAAGTCAAAAGGTTAATTTGATTTGAAGCGTTCATTGGAAATTTGGATAGGAAAAACATTCATTTTATTTAGGAGCTCACACACAACGTGTCAGATATTCGCAGATGTATAATATAATACATAAGCAAGTTCTATGCGCGAAACAAGGTTTAAAAATATTTTCCAGTAGTATAAAAGTAATCAATTCTATAAGAGCGAGATATTTTAATAAACAATAATTTTCACAATCATTAGAAGAAATCGTTAACAATATTCTGGGATTTCAACGTACAACACAGTTCGATGGCTCAGTTGCATTCAAGTTCAGAATAGTTTTCTCAGTTTATAAGGCGAAATAAAAATCTTCTTTTAATTAAAAAAAAGTTTTCACAAACCGATTGGTTAATTCAAATATACGTTTTTGTATGACCATTCGGCACTGAAATGAACTTAATTAAAAATCTTTAAGGAACTGGTGTCAGTATATTACTAATGTATGAAAATATTTAAAAAAATTCATGACGAACTTGACATTTTTAACACGCTTTTATAAGTTTCACTTGCATGTAACGGAATCTATTTTTACCCACTTAAAAAGATCGGGTTCATTCGAAATTTCGCACACTTGTCAAGGACCGATGACAATACAATAATTTCATAATTTTGTTCCATTGTCCTTTTCAGGGTCGTCAGGAATAAGGATAATCAGATTTGGCTGCAATTTCAGATACCACGTCCAGATTTGGCGACTTATTGCATACGTCATTTTTAAATTTGGTGACTTGTTCCATGTACCATTTACAGATATGGCGACTAATTTCATACATCATTTCCAGATTTGGCGACTTATTTCAGATCTAGCGACTAAAAGAATAAGGTTTAACCCTAAAGCGAGTGTTTTGAATCTAAAGCTAATTTTATGCAAGTATAAAATACACTTGCGGTTAATAGAAATAAAACAAAAAAAGTGTTCTGTATCTGAGAAATTAAAGGGTGAGTGTGTGTTAGCAATTTCTAACCATAATATAAACATTTTTCTGAAAATGAAAATAAAAAAAAAAAGGCTCCTGCATGTGAAAAAAAATAATTTGCGTTCTAACTGCAAATATTTTTTTTTATTTTTATAAAGCAATACGTTTAGAAGTGATGATACGAATTAACATGAAAGGAACACGTTTAAAAGGTGAAGAAATTATTGACACTTCATATTAACATGCTTTCTTTAATGTCTGTCCGGGTGGAATTTTGTAATTCATTTTAAACTGTGTGACTTTCCGAGGAGCTAGAGACTTGAAATTTGGACCATAGCTGAGAAGTGGATAACAATGCATGAAAATGTGAAGAAAAAAAAACGAAAAGGAGGAATTTTATAATTTTTAATCCGTTAAAAAAACATCGTACATTAAAAAAATTTTTAATTAGAACTTTTTCTTCTTTACACACTTTTATTTGTTTGACCTGTTCAAAAGAGACGGAATCTAATATAACGATACGGGACTCATCCGAGGCCCCGTAAACGTAGAGAATAAATACACTTCAGACCAGTTAATTAATATCCATTGAAGAGCAGGATTTATTCTACAGCCACGTAATTCCAGCTTCCAAATATCAAACTCAAGGATAAATTTAACAATAAATAAATGATTATTTAAAAAACTAAAAAACACGTTTTTATTGTAGTTCGAACTAAAAGAAATGAAAAATAAATTATAGTTTGAAAAAAACTAAAAAACACGCTTTTATAATAAATCGAACTAAAAATTAAAAAAATAATTTTTAATAAAAAATAAAATGACTAACGAGAAAATGAATGTCATTGTGGTAAAAGCGTGGGGTGCTTTGTACTACATTTTTACACTAATTCAGCTTTTCGGAATAGAAGTTAAAAAAATTATAACAATTGTACATTTATAGAACACCCCCACGCTTTTCCCAATGACATTCATTTTCTCGTTAATCATTTTATTCTTTATTAAAAATTATTTTTTTAATTTTTAGTTCGATTTATTATAAAAGCGTGTTTTTTAGTTTTTTTCAAACTAATTTATTTCATTCAAGATTTGGAAATGAAAGGAACGAAATAGTTTTATCAACAACAAAAATTTTTCCAAAACCGCAGCAACTTTTTCATGTATAACACATATTTGTTATAAGCTTCGATTCTTTTTATTAACGCTGGACTTTAAAGCTAACTTACGGCTACTGGCGACGGAATTTTGAATTTTGGTCAAGTGACACCTGAGCTAGAACATTACTCTACCCATATCTGTCATGGTATCAAAAAATGAAGTGGCTGACGTGCTACCGTGTTATCTATTCAATATATTCTCTGTTTTTCCCCTTACTCTACTAAAGCTGCTCCTCAAAACACTCAAAATTTCTTCATTATTTTTTGATACTAATGAAAATTTTTGCATAACTACCTTAAGAGTTGCACGTGAAAATCACAGGCATTGATGTCCTGCCACAATTATTTCGCGAAATGTACAATGAATTAATTTATAAAAAAGGGAACAAAATCAGAACCCATATATTTCTCCAAATACTGCCGAGTGATGATTTCTAAAGGATCCCAGGTAAATAATGATTCTCGACTTTTAGGTGAAAATGTGATGATTTTTTTCAAATATATATATATATATATATATATATATATAACCCTCGCTTCGCTGGGTATTTCATGATGTATAAATATATGCGGTGAATAATTTTTTTAAATTTTTGACTTCTAAATCTTAGCAGTAAGAGTTCGTTTATATTGAAAAACTTTCTTATAACTCTCACCTCTTGATTTAAGGAAAACAGGACTTAAATTTCTAAAATTAAAGTGGAATTACTCTTTACGCTCCCCTGTAACCCATTCCCTCAAATTGAAACTCCGCAAACCCATTTTTAGTGGGTCTCTAGTCAACAAAATAAACATTCTTTCCAAATTTCAAGTCTAAATCTAAGATTTCAGAAACGAAAATTTTTTTATCGGTAAGCCTTGTAAACCCCTTTATGAGTCAATTCCGAAAGACCATTTCCTAACGGGTTTCAATTCAGCAAAAGAAGCAGGCATACCGAATTTCACTACTGTAGGTCTAGTAGTTCGAAGACTGAAATTTTTTATATATGTTACCGGCAAAGTATGAAATGCCGGCATTCTATACAATGCCGGACGTTTTTAGGCAAAGTATGAAAGATGAGATTGATTACATACTTTGCCTAGGCATTCTATAGAATGCCTAAAGCTATTTAGGCAAAGTATGAAACAAGGTCATGATAAGGATATTATATCAATGACTTACATTCCTAAAAGTACAATCCCCTCAGGGGGCTCACCTTCTTTAGGTGAGTACGGGTGTCACAATCCCGAGGTGCCCTAGTGATCTTTTCCTTTTCCCACGGGGTTTACTGTCTTTGGTAAACACGGGCTTCACGAACCCGGGGTACCCTAATTATCCTTCTCTATTTTCGACCCTCTATCTTGTCATTCAATTCATTCTTTCTTTCTCTTCCCGTTTAGACCACAGATATTAAAACAAATGTTTGGCGCAGTATAGCCGAAATCTGCTCTTGCGCCAATAAACCCCAAAATCAATCACTCACCCTAAAAGTACAAATGTTATTCTGACAAAATAATGAGACTGCCATTAAAAAAATTATTGTTAAATTGTGATTTCGCATATACTTGGTATTAAAATTCCTTCAGAAGTTCCAAGTTGATAGAAACCATCCTATTTCTCACTCATTACAAGTGCCAATATATTGGCATTCGGGAAAAAAATCAATGTTTTGTATTACAATACCTTTTTTTTAAAAATAATTTTCTGTTTTTTCTGGCAAATTTCACGTAGGGGGATGTACAGTTCAATATCATAACGTGTAACATTTATGTATTTGGTTGAAAGTTCTTTCAGAATTCTATCATATCCCCAGAATCACATGAAATTAATTTTGCTCTTGGCAAATTAAATTCCTAGAACAAGTTCACATCGGCAAACTGGGTGTCAAAATTACCGGAGGCAATTGGTATCGCTTACATGATACCGCACTAAAAAGGGATACCAGCCCCTGGAGAATGTACTAGGTCTGAAAATGGTAAAATATGAATCTGCAGCCCCATTGGGGGAAAAAAAGAATCCGTGACGTAATACTGTATAGCAGTTCTTCCCAACAGTTCTCTTTCGGACCAGTCAATGTTTGATAATTTTACGGCGGCCCGCTGAGGGTGGGACGTTGATTATTTATATTTTAAATTGTTTTGATTTTATAATTTAATTGTATTTAAATATGCCTTCAGAGTAAAATTCAGTTGCACCAAAAAATAATTATAAAATGATTTCACATAAAATATAAAGTGATATCCATGGAAAGTCGCACAAACATGAGAAAAATACACCCCAGTAAATATAATGGAAATAATTTAATGCTCCTTGAGTGACCTGATACACTTTGATCCACGGAACAAGGGTTGGGGATCACTGTTTTATGGTGCTGATGTTTTCTTTAACAGCTTAAATGAGTTTACTTTTATTTTCCGCAAACATCACATAATATAGCTATTCAGCAACCAATAGTCCCTGGGTTTCTTCTTAGTAGTCATTTTAGCATTTTTTATATCAGTTATTAACTTCTAGTAAGTAATTTCAGTTAAGAAAAAACCTTTTTTTTTCGAGCATCAACTCGAATTTTAGGCAACTAACCGTTGAATAGTTGTTTCATCTCTATGGACCATGGGTCGGCAACCTTTTAGCTGTTGCATGTCAAACCAATCTACCAATATGATTCAGCGAACCACACAGGAGAGCATTTTTGAAACAATTCAAAAATTTACAAATTTGTTGAGTAGTCCGCGTGCCACATGTGGCTCGTGTGACATAGGTTGCCGACCCCTGCTATAGACCATGTCTCATTCTCCAACACTATAGCTTGCTTTTTTATTTTCAGGTAGCACAGGAAAAAAACTTTTTTTTTTGTTGAATAAGTTTAAATAAAATTGAGTATTTTGACATTTCCGAGCAAACAGAAATGTACAACTAACAGATTCTGAGCCTGAGACACGCCTTAAAAGTTTTATATCTTGCCAATTGACAATATTCGAATTGAATCTGAGATGTATTTCATACTTTGACGGTTTCTCATTAGGCATTCTACAGAATGCCTAGGCAATGTGTGAAATAGGAATCATTTCATACATTGCCGGCTAGATTTAGGCATTGTATAGAATGGCTAGGCATTCTATAGAATGCTGAATTTCATACTTTACCGGTAACATATATATACGTCCCCATAGATGTTGATCTCCGTAAGTTCCGTTCTTATAAGATCTTTATTCAAGAAAGAAAACTGCCCGTCAAATTTCAAGTGTGTAGATTTAAAAGTTAAAAATTGGTAATACTTATCTGTAACGACACTTAAGTCCTTGCTTCGTCCTTTAGGGGTATATTACACAAAAACTGTTAAGTATAGAATCTTTATCCTATCAAAGGAATGTGCCTGCTGAATTTCATGTCTGTAGGTCTAATAGTTTTGTAGACATCGTGTTGAATGAGTCTCTTTTATCCTACATATATATAGTATATATCGTTTACATGATCTACCGAAAGTGTTCGATCACTGATGTATACATATGTGCATATGTAGACACACATGTATGCATATATATTTCACCATATGCTATATAAGTGAGTGTGTATTTGTGTACATCAGTTAGTGTGTGTGAAATCTCAGCCCGTGTATATATATACGCAATAAAAATAATTATTATTAATATTATTTTATAAATTACATGAATAAGAATATTAATTCATTCTAAGTATTCTTATATACAAATAAATTTACCATCTTTTCAAACATGAAAAATTCCAAAAATTAATACAAAAACCTTCGTTTGAATTATTAGTTTATTCAGCTTTTCAACTTCACACAAGAAAAAAAATTACATATACGTGTGTGTGTGTTTTTTCAATTTATTTTTCGAAATATTCTTAATATATTAATGTTAGAAAAAAATTAATTTTAAATTACGTTCCATTTATATATATTCTAAAATTACATAAATTGGAAAAATTTTAAAATATGCATGTGCATTTAAATTTAAAAAAGAACAACAACAAAAACTAGAATACAGAACCACGGCTCCATTCATCGCAGTATATAGTTTTTTTTTTTATAATTTTCTAAATTTATATTCTTAATATGTTTTTTACGTTTTATAATAAATGATTTTAGTTCACCCAATTTTTTTTTCTTAGGGACCAATTTATTAAAAAAAATATTCTTGTCGCTCTACTAAACAACAAACATAAACATGTGAACAAAATTATCTGAATTTAAAATAATGTAATGGATTTAAATACGATTATTTAAACCAGATAGGATATTAGTTAGGATTTTATTAAGTAAAATGAAGGGGAAAGAATGTTGAGACGAAAATGTGCTTTTACCTCAATTTATTCTATATAATCTTTGCATTTCTTTGGAATAATAAGCTATTTTTTTTTTTACATTACAAATATAGATAACAAATATTCATTTAAAAAGAATTAAAAGAGTAGACGACCATAATTCTCGACCATTTTCGATGATTAAAAACATCATCGATTTGTTTCAGTTCATATTAATATTAATTTGTTTTCTAGTGGAGTTTTGAGATCGATTATGGTAAAAAGAAGAAAACATTTATTTCTTTTTCCAGTTTACTTATTCCTGTAATGTGTGCATGTAAATTTATTGTTATGATTATTCTTTTTTTAAAATTTATTCTTCGTTATCATTAAATTAATTTGGATTGCAGTCGTTATATTCGCATTGCATGGTTTTTAAAGAGAGTGAATTATGGGTTTATTAGTTTTCCAACTAAGATTAGATTATCGTTTGGTAATCTGCCTTTTTGAAAATAATTAGTTTTTTTCCCTCTTACTTTCTTGCAGTTATCTAAAATGGTATTAACAAGCAGCATTTTTTAAAGATATTTCTATAAATTGAATTTATGTGTTTTTTATGGTATTTCTGTTCGAAAGAATCATTTAACGTGGTTTTTGAATCGGATAAAAAAGTGCATTTTTTATTTATTCCCTGTAAACAGACCAGAAAGACCTACACTTCAGTTTTCGCGTCAGGTTTATTACCTAAAGATGAAAATAAAACAAAAATAACGTGCGTATAATCTTGGCTAATTTTTAAAAAAATCGATTGACAATACCTTATTTATGTATCGATAAAAGTTTTCACAACACGTTACGATCTGAATAACAACTTAAAAATGTGAATATAAAAATAATATTTTTCAAATTAACTACAAAAAAGGAATAATACTGTATATAAGAATTAAGATCAATAATTAAGAACTTTAAAGAAAATTCTTTTTTATTAATGTTTTATGTTTCCAAATATATATATAATTACTAATGAAAACTTTTTCAAAAAATATGTATTTTTTTCTTACAAATAAAATATTAATTAATTGAGACTTACTCTGTTCCGTCTTCTATTCTATACGCTTTTTTCTTTTGAAGTGCTGTTTCTTTTTTTTTTTTTTTTTTGGAATATCTAAACCAGCGATATTCAACCTGCGGCCCAGTGGGCCTTTATGAGTGCCCGGTCATGACCCATCGATGTCAGACATTCAATAATGGGAAACAATGTATTAAAAGTATAATCAATGTATTTAAAAAATTTTTGTTGTCTGGAAAATTGTTCTTTATGACATTCTTGTTTGATATTTTTTTTATCAATATAAAGCTTCCAAATTACGTTTATAAAGTAACCTTTTTTATTTTCCATTCTTTAACTTTTTTGCATCAGAATGGGCCCAGACTTCTTGCAATATGGTTCAGTAATTAACTTTTCTGTTTTGACGTTAGATCCATAAATGTTATTTTCTGCTAAAACTTTAAAGGATTTTGAGTCGCAATCACTCAGAAGGGAAACAAATCTCATTTAGCATTCATGAGTTGATTGCCTCCTGATCATTAGAGCAGCGCTTATCTCCATTGTTCCTGATGTAACATTAACATTCTTGTCATACTCGCCCCAGCATGTTCTTTTTGCCCTTTGTGATATTCCCATAAATCCCACAAACTCTGTTAGTACAGTAACAATACTTCTCTTAAAGTAAAATATAAGTCTACTAAGGAGATTGCAGTAGATATGTATAATCCTAAGATATATTGTTAAGAACCAACATGCGAGACTCAATGACTTCTATGTTTTTTAGAGAAAAATCGACTTTATGTGAGTTTCTGTTGGTGCTTGTCAGAGCATTTCAAGCATTTTTCCTTTGCTTTCTTTTTGATCAATATGTTATATATGCACTGTGCTGATATTTTTTATCCATTGTCGTAATTTTCAGCAATAAAGAAAATTTCTCAAGAGCATCATGGTTTCTGTTTATAGAAACCAACGCACTAACCAGATTGCTATTTATATGAAGCGAGCTTTTTCCCTCCATTTGAAAATTTGAGTAAACAGTTCCATAACTTTAGTTACAAGACCTGCATAAATGTTATATTTTTAAAGAGTACCCCAAGGAATGCTAGTCTTTGATAGCAACACAGTGCAAAAAGCTTTTGGAAGGAGCTTTCTACAATTCAGAAGCTTGTGTTTTAAAATGTAATTTGTTTTGGGTTGGGAAAATATCATAGTGATGATTGACCTTGCTGTAAGATCTCAATATTGCAGTATTTCATCAAGAATTGGTCAAGTTTCAGATGATTTATGCCGTAGCATATATTTTCAGTGCGATCTTTAGTTTTTCTATTTCTGGCTGTTATAATCATATTTGCTTTTCTCATCAACAAATAAAATCTAAAATTATCATTAGTTCTGAAAAGAATTACTTGTTTCAGTAAAATCAATAAAAAGTTTAAATAGTAATATAAAACAAAAATGCACGTGCAAGTCTGAATGAATTCAGTTCAGTTCAATGTTGTACCCTTGAAATATTGTAGAACTGGACAAAACATTATGCTCCAAATAAACTTATATGGAAATGGAAAGTTTCAGAATTTGAGGGACGATATCAAAAATTTTTTAACACTTTAGAGGAGTTCTTTTGACTTGCACAGAGCACACAATTGAAGAATAGGGCCAATTACCTTGTTGTAAAATAATTTCCCTCTTCTCGTTCTTAGAGAAGGTTAGCATGAAATGTGTGGTAGTCTCCAAACACAGCAGAGAAGGAGTGTTTATGAATGTCATACTCTAAAACAGCACGAGGGATATTGGCGATGAACCTCGTAATTGTGATCCACAGCCAAGTGAAGAGTCTGGCACCCACTTCACCAAAATACCACACCACGGAACGCATTAGAGCCGCGACAGAAAAAAAGGGCATCTACACGGCGGGTCTTCAGCGGCACTAGGGCTTGAACTCATACAACGCCGGTCACGAGCTCGTGACTCTGACACACACACAGCGGAAAATCAACTAGTTAAAATGAAAAATAAAAATCACGTGCTAACATTTTCGAGAGATGGTATCTTACTGAAACTTCTGCCAATCCATTGTTTGCCGCTGGAGTGTTTCAGTTTTCACTCACACAAGAAGGGAAATATAATTTTTATATATCCTGCTCTTTGTTTCTTCTTCATTTTTGCTTCTATGTCATCTTTTGATATAGTATTGGAGATTTTCCATTGAAATTAAAGGGATAATATTCCAAGAATCTGGAGGAGCTTTAGCTAATTTAACAACTTCGATTGATATTTGTGAGGCTGATAAGAGTTCTGGAAGTGTTATTAAGTGGCATTCCGTATAAGAATATATAAAATCATTTTATACTTGATTATCACGTTTAAACTCTTAAAAATTATGTTTTCGTCTTTATGAATTTAAATGAGGTATAAATCTGTTGTAATGATTCCATTAGCTACCATTTCTCATGAAAAAAAATTCATTTATTTTTTGTGAAGAACTAAATGTGAGTCAGGAATAACTAGTGTATTTAGCTAATATTATTGCGTTAAATTTGGGACCCGTATCATTTGTATCTTTTTAATCAAAACCATCAAGAAAAATATCTCTCCCCCCACACAATTTTAAGATTTTAAACTGAACTGTCTATTGAAGAGACGCAATTTGAAGAAATTACTTATTTCGTGTAATACTAAAAATAATTTAAATTCAAAAATTTTACCAGAAGCTTAAAGAAATACAAATTTGGGTGGTTGTAACCGAAAAGACGTTCAATGATGTACGCTCAATAGAGAGAAATAGTACATGTTGATTGTTGTTTTGCCCTTATTACAGCTTCTACATTCATTCCCGCTGATAAGTGGATCTCGCATTTAGAAATATGTACCACTTATGTATACATTTTAGTCGCTTCACTGATCGAGTCTCAAACAGTTTTGTGTAGAGGCTGATGTTGAACATAAAAAGCTTGTTTGTTGTTCAATGAGGGGCTTGCTTACATTTCAGAAACATCCGTCTTGCAATTACATGATCCGCTTTATAAAAAATACAATATGCTACTAGTAAAATAAAGATAAACTTGTCTAACTTCTCTCCCTTCGAAATTTTTATCATGAAAATTAAAAAATAGTGATTACGCTCGTCTTAAGCAAGTAATTGGGAGTGAATGAGCTGGCGCCAACGTAGACATAACAAAGATAGTCGTTGAAGAGATGACCAGTCTGTCGAGCTTTAAACCTCTCGTCATTGGAAATTTGAGTGACTGTAATGCTATGACTCTTGCCTTATGTTAAATTAAACTACTTTATAAATAAAACAGACTGTTAGAAGATTAAGAAAATATAAAATAAGAATATTAAAAATGCATTAGGTGCTTGAACAAGATAATCGAAATCGGTCAGAGCACCCAAAATAAAAACATTTTAGAATTGTGGTTGGGCGGGGTTACATAGCAAAGCGGAAATTTTGGCTTCAGTTGCGTTCATATTTCTTAAAGTTTGGAAAATTCTCTTTTAAAAAAAGATGCATCAGAACATGTATACACAACGGTTCTTTTCAACGAGTATGTGTACCAGAAATGACGTCACTGCTAAATTAAAACAAAAGGAAATTAGAAACCGAAGACAAAGCAAATCAGAGAAAGAGAGACATTTTTTTTCTCTCTGAAGGATTATTGAATAAAATAGTTTCCATATAGAAATGATCTTGTCTTTTTTTGCGCAACTTATTATTCATTTTTTTCTGCTCGATCGGTCGGTAAAATATTCTTGTTTTTCTTTTCGTCTTTATTCTTGATGCTTAATTTTGGACTTCCATAAAATACGATTTCTCTAAACAGTGGAAATTATTTGCTCAGCGTTGTTATAAGTATTAAGTAACGCCGAATTTCAAAGAGAATTTCTATTACAAACGGTTTGTAATTTTTGGAATCCTTGTAGAAAGATTACCACAAACCATTATAAACATTATTGAATAATGAAGAATAATTTTTAAACAAGTTTCGGTCTTATGGTTTTTGAGATGCAAGAACAAAAAACAATGGATATGAATGATTTCCAACGGAAA
>BMAO01026220.1:0-112726 GCA_019973975.1 Trichonephila clavata | reverse complement strand
ACCCTTGACTTTAATGAAGTCCGATACTAGAAGTCCAATGTCAATATCTACGAAAATGAATTAGCTGACAATCTTGCAAAGGAGGGACTAGACCATCCTGTCCCTTCCACCTCAGAGCCGTCATATTTAGAATTATTCTCAAAGCAAAAGGCCCAAAATAAAGAAAAAGGGTTAAATGGACTGCCTTGAACTGGACTGGGAAGATATTCTTGATAGCCCACTTCAATTGTAATTATAAAAGAGAAGAGCAAACATATGATCTATTTGGCAAAAACATTTGGTTCGGTTAAGTTTGAAAAACATTAGAACACATTTGAAACATTTAGCCGCATATAGAAAAACGCTATATGCGGCCAAATAATACTTTGTTAAAAACAAAGTCCGACATGGCACAACAGAAACAGCAACGTAACGTGTCGAAGAATTTCATTCCAGTACGGCTGTGCTGTAAGTATGTCCCAAATCATTAGTGCCGAGGTTATGAAAGAAAATAGCGCTGTAGGCCATTACGTCTGTTGTGGATTTTAGTGGCATACAAAACAAACTGTAAAATATATATGCTGCCATGTACGTTCCTAAACACATACACGCTAGTCTTCCAGACACAGTTTGAATGGAATTCTTACTAAAGACCATTTATTCCCCAAAAGCACACTTCTTAGCTGGTTGAGTCTCTACAAACTTTCACGACTGAACAACTCCTTCATGGTGCGTCGATTTTTATACCAAAAAAAAGAGATTCTATCCATATGTGAGTTACCTCTCATTCCTTTTAATTTCAGTCCTATTCTAAAATTTCAAAAATATTAATTACTTCATCTTGTTGAAAAAAATATCCACCAGAATCTTGAATTAAGAGATGTGAATCTCTTGATTATTTAAATCTAACTTTCAGTATTTAACATTATGGTTACTAAATTATAAAATTTTAAATTAAAAATCATATTGTCTCAAGCTGATCTCTATTCTCCTCCTTTAGCAATTATAGGCAAGATTCTCTTATTTGTGTATCAATGGTTATCTTTTTTTTTACACTTGAGAAATTCCAGTAATAGCAACATTTCAATGATTATTTAGAAGTAAAAAAAATATTTTGAGCTGAATACACCACTTAACGAAGACTAAACAACTGATCTTTTAAAAAAATTGTGTTATCAGAACAATTGCTACAGAAAATACTAGGAATTTTTTTCCTGGAGAGTACGAATCACACAATTTAAGTCTTTAGTAAATGATTACATTAATTCATTTATTCAAAACTCAGATTCAGACTTTTCTTTGAGAAAGAATTCTTGTACTTGGGATCAATTTCGAAATTGTTTCGTGTCTCAGACTGAATTTTAAACGAAATTAAATCTTTCATATCTTAGAATAAAAATAATTCTTATTCGTGTTTTGTTGCTAAGTGTTTTTTAATTTAATACTGATGGTTATATTTGAATTATAATAATGATTGTGATATCAATCCATAAGTGCAAGAAATAACTATAGACCTATCTTTCTCTTCACTTGCTTCTCAAATACTTTATAAGTTACTGAACTGAAAATTGGAAACAGATATTTCCAAAGGAATTATATTTACTTAACGTCTTCCCTCAAGAACTATAAGTAAAAAAATATATGATATAGAAGGCATTCTCTGAAGGTAATTGATGATACTGGTAATAAAAGTAAACTAAACTTTCTGCGGCTTTCACCCAAACAAAGAGAAAAGAGAAAGGTGATCCCAACCACTTTAGTCTAGTCTGAGAGATCTTATTTTTGAAACCACTATATTGTGCAATCACTATGACCATAGATGATTCAATAAAAATAACGGTTGTCTGGTAGTTCGAGTAACATTTGGAAATGTATTGTGGCTCTGTGCATGGTTGACAGTTTTTTTTATTTGACAAAGTGTTCTATGTTGACTGCTTTATTAACTGATAGTTAATAAACTTATGTTTCACATGATAGGGAATAACAGGACTCAGAATTGTATGTTCGTATCAAGTGAGGGAATGAGTTATATTAACGTCGCACTATACATCAACAAGAGGGCTATTGCCGACGGTCCAAGTATATTGAACCTCAGTCAAGTGACAAGGACGACACCTGAGCTTGCACCACTCTCCCTCATCTAACTATCACACTACGCAAAGGAGGACTTTGAGCTCGATAGATTTAACGTGCATCAACCCCCTCCAGTAGCACCAATATTCATATCAAATATCAAGATATATATATATATATATATTTACTTTCGATATAAAGTGAAACTTTTTTTGTGATTTTTAAATGCATACTATATATTACTTCAGGCTTACATACCTTCAATATGAAACATAATCTATCAAATTAGAATATTTTTCTTTTTATTTTATCTCTTATATAACCTTTAATTTTAATTTGAATGGTAAATTGTTTATTATGAACTTTCACTACGCCTTTTTTAAAGAAATGCCTATATTTGTAACGATTAATGTAGTTTAAATAACTGCTTATCTGTCTTTTTTTAAGCCAGACTTCAAAGCTAAGAAATATTTTTGGTTTAACGCAAAAATTAAAGGAATTTCAATAATACACGTAAAAGAAAAGAAAAATTAAATAAATTATACTAAATACAAATAGAATAGAAATAGAAATTGCGCAAAATAGGATAAAAAGTGCAAGAAAAATTAAAAGAGTTTTAATAATACAAGGTACAGTAAACAGTAATTAGTAGATAAAGTATTTTTAAAAAAAAACGAGGTTTTCTAATTCAAGAATGAAATACTTGTTTACATAATATTATTAAGCAGTATAAAAATAACATAGATGAGTTTTTAAAAAACCAATTAAAATTTAATAATTTTATTTTTTTCTAAGAGCTAGACAAAATTTATTCTGCAAAATATCAATTATCTTCAAAGATTTAATCAGAATGTGTTTGTATATATATATTCACATTACTTCGTTTGATGAGTTATTTTCCTCTTTCCCTTTAAATTTCAAAACAAGGCATGTACTTTAAGAAAAATTATAAAAAAATTCAATAAATTATTTCTGTACATTGTTAATGTTAACAAAATTTTCACTAATGGATTTAAAAATTATTTAATTTAAATTAAACACCATTGGTATAAGTTGATAGTTCGAATTAAATAATATTAATCAGACTGTTTTAATTTCGTGAATAAAGTTATTTAAAACAACTATTCTACAATTTTTATCACTAAAAATCACTGTAAATTTTGTTGTCGAAGATATTGTGGAACCTTTTCAGCAACGTTTGCAATCTTAATTTTATCTACTACCGAAGAGGTTAAGCAAAACTCGAAATAAATTTTCAGTCTGAAAAAATACTTCAATTTTACGCATTAATGATGTTGTTATACAAGTATTCATTCATTATCAAGTCTCTTAAATATGCATTTCATAAATAGGAACAATTTTTTTTCCTTCTTGACATGTAAATTTAAAATTTGTTTAGCATAATAGTGTAGGAAAAGAAATGTGCTCCCAATACGATTTTTGAAGTAGACAAAAAAATATTTTTTCAAATACTCGTACAAATGGTAACCCCTAACAAATAAATTGGCGAAACTCATAATCTCACAAACCTAGTGACAAACAAACTAGGTAGACTACCGTGTTTCAGTTAAATGAGCAACGATGGTGAATAATATAATATATAATAATACAGTCTTGCCACTGTTGCCAATTCAAAATTGCCAATTTTTTGGAAAGCATTTGATTCGAATTATGATCTTATTGAATCCAAGTCGAGAATAAGACCCGAGGTCGAAGTCTTTGGCCCGGGCCCAGTTTGTCCATGCCTTAAAATCTTCCTTGACATTTAAGTATACTTTTATTCGTAATCTATCTCTTAATTTAGCTCAAAGTATCATAAATATTCCTAGATAAATTTTGCACATTTATACGATACATTTACAAGCGTACTTTTCATTGAAATTTATGAAGTCCACTATGCAATAAATCTAAATAAACAATTAGTGAATAATTATCCCATAAATAACCCATTGCACAACACAATACATGTCATATAGAATCCATAACACCTTCAAAAATTCCATCAGATTTTCAAAGTACTTTTTGCAAAGGCTATATATACTCGTATATCTTTATGAGAGATTCATTTGCAAGACGAAGAATGAAACATATATTTTTAATATTTATAAGCAACAAACAATACATTATTATCATGAATACGCTAGTTTCATTTCTTAATTAAATAAGAAGGGAAGTTATATTTTTCGCAATATCCAACTTGCAATTCGACATTGAAGAAGCATTTTCTTTGATGTATGGTACGCCTACCCCGCAGTATAATCAAGTTGCATATGATATCTTAAACAAAAGGTGTTACATCTCATTCGGTCCTGGTAATATAATATTTTCTTTCGAATTTCTTCTGGAATATTCTACATGTACGTTCGTAATTGTTTTGGAAGCATTTTTTCTCTCTTTTCAAAAATCGTGGAATTAAAGAAGCTAAATACCAAATGATTGCTTATTTTCTACGAATATTAGATAAATAACTTTTTAAATTGATAGATGAATTATTTTATAAATAGTTTGCTTCATAAATTTGTCGTTGTACCTCTGATAAATTTTTATTTTGAATGCATTAAATATAATTTCCTAGAATCATTATACTTAAAATAATTAAAATTAAAATATTTTTTTCTAAAAATCAAAAAAAAAATTTTTTTTTAAAACTCTAACGTTTTAAGACAGAAATGTATTCTAATGTTTAAGTATTATAGTGTATATTTTGTGAAATAGACAGACTGATTTTTTTCCGTTCAAAAATGTTTTTAGAAACTGCTAATTAATTTGGAAAAGAGAAAGGGAAGGAGCCATCATTTGATAGCATAGCACTCGATGCATCTTACACTCTAAAATAAACACTTTTTTACCCCTCCCCTTTGTGTTTACTTTTTTCTGTGTCTTTAATTTCATGCTAATGCCACCTGTCTGAAGTGGTCAAATCGAGGTGCACGAAATTCATCATGGCATCGGGCTAGATTGTACGCCTGTCGTTAGTCCTAGCTTTTGAGCACCATGAAGGTGACAGTACGATTTGGCACCGTTCCACCCCAATTTTGAGGGAGAACAACCTGGGAGTGGTCAGGGGCCTCCCACCGACCTCACGAGAAGACTGCCGTCTCGACGGCTATTTAGAGTACTCCCATGCCGCGCGAAGGCACTATACATTTACAAACATCCATGCATTCTCCGGGATTCGAACCCAGACCCTACGGCACAGTAGTCAGCGTCTCTAACCACCATATCGGATGGGCGACTTTTTATTATCATATTTAATGCTAGTGGTATACATTTATCCAAGTTATAATTGTTTTGGAAAATGGAAAGCATTCTTTGCATGCTTCAATTTATTGAAACTGAAAACTTTTTCTTCAAATGACAGTAAACGAATATATATATACACACATATATATATAAACATTTTAAAAATCTTAAAAATAAAAACAATGTTTTAAATGCTTTTCTTTTTACAATTTTTCAATATAATTCAAATTAAGTAACATGATGCAATTTTTTAAAAAATGTTTTGTATGCACGAATATTTTGCTTAACACAGTTTCTCAGAAGACAATAGGATTAACTAATTGTATAAATTTATTTAATAATCTGCGAGTGTTGAAGACATAAAATGAATCCTAATCATTTTTTTTTTTTTGTTCTTAATATTGAGCATGGTCCAAATTTTCGAGATTCGTTGGCAATAGTCTTCCTGTTGTTTTAAAGAATACGACTTAAATAAACAATCATTCATTCAATCCTTCTTCAGAAATCAGAATGATTGATTGATTGTTCATTAAAATTGCATTTTAAAGTAACACGAGGGTTACCGATGAGGACTTGAAATTTTGGTCCACGTTAAAGTGACAAGGATGGTGAAGTGGCGCACTTATCCGGTAGGACAGAACCCGGGACCTTTGGATCCGAAACCGAGTAGCTTAACCACTACACCAGCAAGCTGGTGTAGTGGTTAAGTAAGTAAGTAAATAAAAAAAAAATTTAAAAAAAACATTCGGACATAATAAAAAATAAAGCACACATTTACACTGACACATTTAGAATGTATCAGTACTGCACAATGTATTTGATAATTAAATTCACAAAACTAAATTAAGAACAAGTTTAAAAATTACTATAGTGATTCACATTGGCTTGGCATATACAAAACTTAATACATATCTTGATAATTTGTACGGTTTATGATCAGAGCCGATTTAAGCTCATTTCGGGCCCTAGGCACAAAATATCTACAGGCCCACTTGGCACTGGCAGGTCAAAATTTATAACCGGAAAATCTGGTTAAGTCCAGCTTATCCGGGCCCCTGGGCGCCCGCCCCAAGCGCCCAATGGATAAACTGGCACTGTTTATGATTAAAATTGTGCGTGTTATAGCTTTAACGTCAAAAGGGCATTATTATTGCAATCAGTATATTTTTACTGTGTGAAGGGGGCGTGATGAAAATTATGATTAAAAATTGGGTCGTAAGCATTGAAAGTTTGAGAAGCACTGGTCTAGGTTCAAAATCCTTAGTTGGGCGTGATGTGGAAGTTTGGAGAGTAGGGGGCTACCTCGGGTACCGTTTTTATCGTTAAACCTTGGTTGAAAATTAAGAGATGCGTCACCAACAGCTTTCAAATTGTTTCAGAGTGCAACGTTTATAAACAATGTCCACAAAATGTTAGCAAGAGGACTTTGAACCTTGGCAGATTTAACATGTCTGAACTCTTCTACATGGTGTATTCTTAAGGCCTCATCACACATATACGTATTTGAAGCAATTTTTCTTTCAATAAACCCTTTGGAGCGATTTTTGCCCAATCGCCATAGCAACAGCTTTGAACTACTTTTTCCCAGTGAGCTGAAAGAATTGCTTAAAATTCCAGCCAATGGTGCTCTTCAGCTCTCTATGTCATAAACAAGACGGCGGTAAAGATTGTGGTGTCTGGGTCCTACCTCGGATCCCGCTCACACTGCCCGGTGCGTCTCTAAGTGTGGGAGGAAACATATCATCACCAACAAACGCCATAATATCAAATATATTTATTCAAGACTGACAAACACTTAAACACAATCACAAGTTTAATTATAAGAAGAAACCTAGGAGTGATTCCCTAAAACGTCGATTAATCCTAATACTCAATTCAAAGTAATTCCGACTACCAGAAATAGACAAGGAGACGATCACTAGCTAACCTCAGGTCGGTACTGAATCTATTATCTTCAATTGTCAATCCAACAATTTACTCTTATAATTTATATTTATTAAACGCGCGCTAAGTTCGTGAAGTAATTCTCCGGCGTTACTTACGTGACAGCTTGGCAACTCCTTCTCCTTTTACAATTACAAAACTTAAAAGACTTTATATAGTCGAACTAATTAACAGATAGCTATCTCGTGTTTTTCCCGAAAAGGCTGTGAAATAGTATAAATGCTAGCCCCAAAGTTTCCCAAGAGGATTAGTACGGACATCTCGCGAATAGCCCCGTCACAAGATGATAGTCTAGGTTTCGGCAGACACATCAGAAATGGCCTACAATATTTTAATGGCATATAATATTTTATAATTTTTTAAGCAGAATGGTGCTCCATTTCTGCTTACGACCGTCTGCAAAAACACGTGAGGAATAAAAGAAATAATATTGGATGTTCATTTTCAGAAGCAGAAAAATCAGTGAGCAATTTTTCAATGTGAAGATAGGGTGCTGCTGACGTCAGAGCGTATCGTTTTGTTTACTACAATAATTCACTCTCACAGCTGCTTGTAACGGTAGTTCTATAGAGGCTCTGTGGCCGCGGTAGCCAAGTGGTATAGGCATCGGATCGTGGCTAGCATGTCATGAGTTTGATCCTAGTACCCCTAAAGACCCACCGTGTAGGGGCGCGATGCACGTAAAATCTGTCGAGAGCTCAAACGTCCTCCCGTTGGTGTGGTGTGGTAGTTAGGAGAGGGGTGCCAGCTCAGGTGTCATCCGCGTCACTTGACCATGGTTCAAAATTACGCGGACCGTCTCCAAAAAGCCCTCGTGTAGCTGAACAGGGGGACGTTAATATTCATTCACTCACTCTATAGAGGCTCTAGTTGCTCCGAGAGATGCGTGTGTAATAAGGCCTAAAGTGGCAACAGGGCTCTAGCCCACACATAATTCGACAGAAATAACACCTGTCACGGATTCACGATCGTGACCCTTTTAATGCTAAATGGACTTCTAATTATACGCTATAATAATAATTTGAAATATTTTATACTCAGTATATGATTAACGCATTGTTATGGTATTAATTTACATGAATATTGGAATATTACATGTTTTCTCTCAAAATCTGACCCGAATTTGAATTCTGTTTTTTTTTTCTTCTTTTTTTTTGTTGCTATAAGCAAAGACGCGACTTTGATAGTACTTGGTAAACAATGAACAGAAAGATAATTTCAGAAACCATTTGCTTACAAGAGAATTAAATGAATTACCGTATTTACTCTAATCTAAGCCATCATTGATTATAAGCCACACCCCAATTCTCTACATGCTTTTGAAAAAAAAATTTAAAAAATTCTATAAAAGGCTCATTTTTAAAAAAACTTTTAATAAGAAATAATAAGAAGTTAATAATTAATTTGTTTTATTAGTATTAAAATCTTTCAAAAGCGAGCATGAACCTATAATTACTGTAACTGTAAGTATCATGTTTCGAAAATGATTCATCACGCCCAGTGTCACATCTGACTTCGGGATAAGTGCCGGCGTCCCCATTGTTCCACACGATGTCGTCTTCCGTGCCATCCAAAATGCACTTGTTATGCAACATTTTTTTTAAGGAAATGTTTTATTGAAGAATGTAAGAGAATTATATTAAAGACTGTTGAACATATACAAGCAATAATTATATCATTTTATTTACGCCATCGACGTATATTTTTTTCATCAGTGTCAAATTTTCAGTGGCTGATTCTGTGTTTCCTTTTTTTCTGCTTATAAAATTGCCTCTCTTTTCCTGTTTGCGTCATAGTGAGCTCGTCTTAATGCTATTACCAACACCTTTGATGTTTAGGTGATTAAAGGAAAACGTATTCACAAAAAAATTTCCCAAATACGAGCATACAACGATGTTTAGGATAGACCGAATACACTGGAGATAAACTGCGAAATGTGTTAAGTTATCGATGCAAGAGGGTAGAATGAACAGCTACATTTTTCCTTTCGAAATGGATGGAAACTCAATTTTCCCCAGCCAACAAATGCCTTGCCTTCGATTCTAAGCCACATCCGATTTTCAGTGGCGTTAATACTGGAAAAATTGTGTGGCTTAGATTCGAGAAAATACGGTAGTTATACTAACTATTCATCAAAGCATAGCATGAAATTAGAAATTTTAGCAGAGTGGGTAATGAAATTTTTTTAACTACTTACTTCTTATAAAAACAACGTATCTTTTATCGAAGTTTTAAGTGGTTTGTCTTACATCTCGTTTTGTGACTGTATTGTTTTTAATAAGTTGATTCATTAAATTTGCAAAGGTATAGTTAAGTCTTAAATAAAGAAATTTCCATGTCATGTATTATGCGTGTAATTCTGATTGTTTAGTAATACAATTGCGTGTGTGTTTTTTTATTTTCAAGTAACAATAAATTGACAGATAAAACGTTTTTTTTTTTACTTTCTACACAATTAATTATTTTATGAACAAAAATATACGTACAAAATATCTAAAAAAAATTTTTTTAGTATATTCTTTTGCTAGAGAATATTTAGCAAAATTTTTAAACCTAATTTAAATATCTTTTATCCCAAATAATTGTTTTCGCCAAACAAAGCACTCTGACTAAAAAAAATAATTCTGTTTTGTATAAAGAATGACGTCAAAAATCAAAAGAGCTAATTATTCATCACAAAACAACTTCAATTACTCGAAATGCAATGAAATCCCATCGGATCTTTTCTAAATTCCTTTAAAATCCCGATTCAATGAATTCGAAAGGGAAAAAAATGATTTAATTCTAATCAGTATGCGTTTATTTTTTCATATGAAATGTCTCATTTCAGTTTGTTTATTCGAAATCCTTAAATTGTTCCATTTAAATTTTCCTCAGTTTTAACGACTTTAAAATGAAAAGAGAATACTAAATTGGTAAAAACAATTCATTATTTTCAATGAAAACTATTAAATTTATTCCTTAAGACATTTGTAAATACAAAATGAAATAATAACGCCGAGATTTCCCTTCAAAAATATTTTTGAGAATATTTTCTATGAATTTTAATGAGAATCTTGAATGAATAATTTATAACAGACGAGCGAGTTTTTTGTCCCTTTATTGTTATTTTAATTGTTGAAAAAATAACTGATTTTGCTTGAAAAGGCTTGCTTCTATTTTTAGTCTTAGAAATTATAATAATTAGGATCCTTTATTTATAAAGCATTTCGAAATATGTCATATCAACTATATAAGAGAGAACATTAAAATTGTCAGAAATACATCTGCAGTAACGTCCAGCGGTATAAATCAAGAACTCGTGATCAACAATATTCGAGAGGAATGCTAGTCCATGTTTTAAATCTACCGAAGCCCACTAAGAGAAATATTACATGCTACCACATAAAAAATGTAGATTTATTATTTAATTAACAATGTCACATTTCCAAAAAAAAAACAAAAAAAAAACACGGGGACAAATGGTGAAATGCCCAAAGGAGCCGAGCTCACCCGAAAGAGATTTAAAGCTACAAAACGATCCCTCGGGAAACAACGGCTCCGCGATCAATCTTTTTAGAGCAAAATCATAGTTTACATTTTATACGCGGTAGCACACATTGTGACGGATCTATACACGTCCTTCTTCTAATCCTCTAGGGACATCGTTGAGTTATCAATTTGAAATTAATTGCAACCAGCCCTTTTGAAGAAGAAACCGTGATATGCAGATTAGGTCGGTTACATATAGTCTAGGTTTCTAGCTAGTAAGAGGGATAGAAGGAGTTATATGGAGATTGAAATACAGAGAACCTGACTACGAGGAGAGATAGCTACCAATCAGGTAGCATTCTACATTTGGTACGTTTCAGAGATTAAATAGTTGAAGATATTAAAGCGACGATTGACCACCATATTTAAATTATAACTCAGATATTTAGAATAGTAGATTGATTTCAAAAAGAGAAGAATCAATATATAAGGAGTCTTCTCATAGTTCACGTCTCTCGTGGTTTTATCTCCTATTTCTCTTATTAGGAACATCTCTTATGGTTTGAATTTATAGAATTCTGTCTGTTGATATTTTGTGTGTTTAATAAATAGTTTGGTTGGATATGGCTAGTCATCCTTCACTTCCTCCAACACCACTAGGCGGGGCTGAGAATAGACCGTGCCCCTCATAACATTGAATTTACATATTACAAATTAAAGGTAAATGAAACGAAATACATACGTTATTGCAAGGTACACACATACAAAGCTTAAATTGATAATAAAACACATAAATGGTAAGAGAAGGAAAGATAATATACACACATTACTCCAGCATTCTTGCAAGGACATCAAAAGTAATATAAATATAAAATACAAATGCATCGTACAAATAAGAAGGGGGGGGGTAAGCAGGAAACAATTGAGGAAAGAGAGAAAAAAAAGAGAGGTGGGGAAACCCGCTTGTGACCACATAAAATTACTCATCCAATCCCACCTAAGGAATTTAATCCAGGATTGTAGAGGCAATTTTAAAACATGATTTTAGTTTAGAGTGAATGGAAGGATTTCTAATGATAGATTGGAACCAGGAATTTTCACCATTTTGAGATGGAGAAACCAAATGGAAATCCTTAGTCATAGAACATGCGAACCCATAATGGTCAGCGTCCCCAACAGAACCACAAAGACAATTGAGAGTAGCTTTTAATTTGAAGCGATGCAAATAAGAAACAAATGGGCCATGGTTTATTAAAAAATGCGTGACGTAACTGGAATGGGGATTGATATCTAAACTGGGTTTGGGAAAGAATTATTTCATGCTCGTAAGGAGGGCTAATGGCGACAGATATTTAAATTTTGAGCTTTCGTCAAGTGACGATGACGATACTTGATCTGACTTCCCTCTCTCCAAACTTTAACAAAACGCCAATGTGAAGACTAGGATCCTCGACAGATTTGACGTCTAACAGTCCCTCAAAACAACGAGTCTTCAGTGGCATCTGGACTCGAACTCACTTTCCAGAGGGTATGTTGTCGCATCCAACGCATACGCTCCCACCTATGGCATGATGTAAGTGGGACGCAAATGGCTGGTCTCCTCGCATAAATACCATATTCGTGAAGCCATCGACGCACGTTTGACCTTGAAACCAACCTTCCAGATCTTGCAGCGAGGGAGGATCTGAGCTCAACCAGAGTTGGAGTTCTATTTCTTTGTGTGCATGATGACAAATATCCGTCATCGACACTCGTGGTAGCGCGGGGCCGTCCAAGAGGCTTTGTCTAAACCTCTTGGATGTCGAGTCCGTGGTTAGAAAATGTTGCCAAAGTCTATGAATCACAGACATTCAACCATAAATTATGAATGATGAACCATACTCTTCTATCTGACTTTGTCCTGCCTCTAGTCTTCCAATAGCTCGCAATTGCAGATCTTCGGCCAAATGATACCTGGAGGTCGTTGTTACAATTTCACTATACCAGATTTCTAATCACAGACAAGCAGTGGCAATTGCCACCGTGCTCTGAGACATCCCTTTTTATGCTCCTCGCAAATGACGTATTCCAACCCTATCACCACTATTTTGCATAATGTAACATCGTCCAGAGAGAGCTTCTTTTACTTACCAACATATTCAGATTTCATTGAGATTGGTTTATTTGGGGGGTGGTTATCTCTATTCTTGTGAGTTTACCTTAATTTATGATAATCAGTGTAATTACAAGCTTGACACTTGTGATAGGCGTGACTGTCTGGAAATGTTAGCGATAAAGCGCAGTAAATAGCAGGCTACCCGAGATCTGAATTATGAACTCAAAAACGCCATTTTCGCCTGTATTCTTAGCCACTATGGCATATTTTACAAATACCGAAAAGGCAGGCGTATCTAATATACAACTTTTATTTACTATTTCCTGAATATTACTTTTAGAATGCGATGGATTAGGATTGGGGATCTGCGTCCTACAGCTACTATAATAGTCAGATTTATTGAGCCCTGATTACTTCTTAAAAGGGTTTTAAAAGGCTCTCATTCGTGAACAGTTGGTTTTGCTCAAAAACTAGTCGCTTAATTTTCCAATGAGGAATGTAGTGTGTGTAAACATGTTAGAAATAACTATCATTTTCAAAGCATTCGCCAATCACTCTATGAAATCTACTTACCTTGTGATTACTTCACTGGTCATAATTTTAAGCCTTTCTTGTGAAATTTTTTTTTTTTTTTTTTTTTTTTTTTTTTATTTTTTAACTTCTGAGAAAATGACTTATGCAAACGAGATATTTTCGGGTTTAGCGAGTTCGAAAAGGATATAAAAGGGAGAAATGAAATGAAGAGAAAAGGGAATTAAGAGAGTAGTTTTTCTATTGGAAATATATTCGTCGGGAGAAGAGTCTATTGAAAAGTATACAGAAATCGGTTCGAGACGGAACTAAGAAATAGCTGAGATTGAAGCCAATTATTAAAGGAATCCAAATATTGAAGAAGTATTTAGAAGAACCTGCCATAACTAAAGATATCAGAGGTTAGTTCAATTTCCCAAATTAAATATAAGTGTGTAGCTTAATTATGCGCGTCGACTACCGTGGATTCAGTTAGGATTCCGTCGTTCATAATCGAATTCTTCTCATACTCCACTGTGTTTTGTTGATCTTAAGGTTTGAATAGTATTTGTGTAATCTCTCAATTAAGAAAGGTCAATAAATAAGATTGATTTATTAAATAAGTTGTAATTAATAATGAATTCAACACATTCAGATTTAGATAATACAAGAAGGGGAGTTAATAATCTTAGGAGTAGTGATAGACTACGACAACTTTGAACGATGTTTTAAATACAGAATGGTGTTTTTATAGCTCATTTTTTTCGTGCGAGTGTTCTGTGCCTCTACGTGTCACAGATGTCTATACTTTCAAAAGCACAAAAGTATTTAGTGAGCTGCTCCATCCTTCAAAGATTGTTCCATGATTTTAGAATCACCCTGAAAGGACAAGATTTTTGTAAATAAATAAAGCTATTTAAAGCCTATAACACTTTATTCTTATCATCTATGATTTGAAATGTAAAAACTAATATGATTTAACTTACCGAAACATCCAGAATTGAATACTTCTTACAGCAGCAATCGGAAAATATTTATCTTAACACCCAACTTCCGCTATTCATTCACACTAAATGTCACAATGTGCGCTTCCAATAAAAATAAAACAGCAAATTCTTTAATTTACTTCAACTGGTTATACAAAAGGAGATAAGTAATAATTTCTTCAAATATTAGAACAGAAGACAAATCATTGCAATACAAGTTAACCGAATATAAATCAGGGTATTCTAGAAATATAACATTTTTCCTTCTTATCTGCTCTTTTTTTTATCGTGAACAAGATTAATTCCAAGTTTCAAAGGAACTGGATTTCCTGGTTTAGTTCATGAAATATCTTTGAACCATCTACTGAATTACTATCTTTGATCTTTAATTTCCAGTTATGAGAATCAGTAAATTTGATGAATTTCAACCGTTAAAAGAGAAATTTCAAATAAATAACAGATAAATTTTCTTTTTACTACGTTTATTTTTTATCTCTATCTTTAGAAAATCAGATTGATTGATTGATTGTTTATTAACGTAGCGTTCTGAAGAACACGATGGCTATTGGCGATGAATCTCGTAATTTTGAACCGCGAGGTAACGAGGATAAAAACTAAGCCCCTTTCCAAGAGTCTGAATTTCCATACCATGGCTTAGCTGCGGTAACCATGCGGTCATAGTCACAAGCTCGTAGCCAGCATTTTGTTTCTGTTTAGTAGGGGATTAGAGGTCTGGTGCCACTAAAGACACGAAATGTAAAAAGACGTAAGCATGATAAACGTGCAATGCATAAAATTTTCGTGCTTGAGTGATGTATAAGTTTGAAGAATTAAATATCGTCTTTTAGAATTCGTGGTTAAAATTGGTGTGGTTTAAAATTACGAATCTTTCGCCTTTAACCCTTGCGTTGTTTTCAGGTGTGTGACGTTACAAAATATAATCAAACAATCATTCAATTACAAAATTATAAACTTATTTGTATAGTTATAATGGTGATATAGTACACTTTTGTCACAGGGATGAGCAGAATTTTCCAATATGCGGGCTACTTCTAATGTTTTTAAGGTGTTGTAGTAGTGACGTAGGTGTGGCCATTCTATTTAATAATTTTTGTTTTCCTTTTTTAACACTTGTTTTCGACATTGTACTCTTCTTTTAAAATATATGACAGATCACTATTTTTTTCTTCAAAAACGCAAGTGGCACAAAAGTTTCAAGCTGAATGCTTGAACAACTATGAGCGACTGCTAGACAATGGAGTGCGGATGTATTCAATACAGAGAGCAGAGAACATACGTGAACTGATGAATCTGAAACCGACGTATGCACTTTATTTGTTCGCTGCCAAGTCCCGTGCCATCGTGGGACCTGGAATCAACACGGGAACCCAATCTTGTGAAAGCATGGGTTGGGGAATGATGCCTAAATAGCCAAGCTCGTGCTATGGCGGGAAGAGTTGATCATCAACATTTATCCCCCTCTTCAGTCGATGTGTGGGGTAAAATTCATTTATACATTTGCAGCAATCGGTTTTTTTTTCTTCCTACAGCAGTAATGGACGTGTTAAACGTCATTGTGCGCTTCCTATGAAGGTGCATGCGTCGTCTATATATTTACCGAAACATTTGCTTAAGTAAACACAGTCGCATCGATATTGAAAAGCGTATTCTCCAGTCCGGCGTCGATGTTCCTGGCTCCTTTTAGTAAACGTATCTCAGGTCTTTGTAAAGGCGGTCACTCCAAAATGTCTTGGAAGTCCTCTGTCAATCGCGATCGACTTAATGACCATTTCTTTAATTCTTTAACAGAATAAACTAATTCTCAGAAAATGAAAAGGAAAAAAATAATTGCTTACGTAACCTAATTGTTTTGTCTTTTATTTTTGAGTTGAAATATTAGTAATTATTTTACTAGTTTCCTTTTTTCTTTGTCATCATTCTCCTTTTTTTACAGTTTATATAATACAACCGTTGTTTTTTTACTCAAATTCTTCAATAACGTATTTATCATATAAAATCAAAACTAGATGCACTGATTGTTTTTATCTAACTGTGATTGTTTTAAATTGAATTAAAGGAAACTATATCCCCCGAAAAACTGAATTGATTTCATTAACAAATGATACACATTTAAAAAAGAATTGTGTAAAGTACACATGTTGTTTTCTTTATTAGATTCTTAGCATAATTTATGAAACCTTTAAAAACTAAAGAAGCTAAGTACTCTAAGAGATTAAAGGTAACCAATAATTAAATTATTCATTTTATAATGAGTGTTTATAATATTTGACATGATTATAAAGACACATTAAACTCATTGATTAAATACTATTGATAAATTATTGATAATTCCCAACAATATAATCTACAAATATACTTTGTATCGTCAATATAACCTTTTCGTTTACTCACAATCTTTGCTTTTCCATTTGAGCAATCAAATCATTCCTTTGTTAATAACAGAAGCAAGTTTTTCTTTCTTTCTTTTATGCAATTGTAATGAAAGTCAAATTTAACATCCAGAGTAAAACTAAAGTGACCCAATGAGTTATTTAAGTAATATTCCAAGTGATATAATAAACTACTGATTTAAATTTCACACGAAAGGTTTAAAACTATTACATGCTTTATAAAAACTAAATGATTCAAAATCATTTTATGTATTGAAACTCAGGACGAAGTTCATCTATCCGTGTTGCGTAAAAACCGGGAATCGGAAATGGTATATTCCGAGATATATGATTGTTGCCAGATCATTGTACTCTACGTCGAAGATTTATTTCGAAACCAATTGCATTATTCGTAAAATATTTACATCCTAACCAAAACACATAGCTGTACTAATTCTGAAAAGACTCGCTACATTCATTTCTTAGACACGCGCGGGGCAATATCAACCAGATATCATCGAGGAGCTATCGAGGTAAGTTTCACATTCCTGTTTTCGTGTAAGGAATAGGATACTCCTGTTAGTTAAAGGCTGGTTTTTAGCAACCTCAAGGTATTTTAAATATTTTCAATTGGATTTCAATCCGTGAAACGTGACGGCTAAATAAGGCGTTAATATCCTCGCTCTGTAGGGGCAATCCTCGACAGCGACTGTGCGATGACAAGTCGCTTTATTATCCGTACAACAGAATGAATTACCAATAGCATCAGGGAAAACATGAGCATTAAATTATTGTATGTACCTGAATCTATGGCTGTCATCAACAAAAATTAAATTCATTCGTAGATTTTATCCTTAAGTGTATTTTGTTATTTGAAATAAACTGATACGCTATCTACCAATAAGTATTTGAATGCTCATGCAAAATAGGATATTTGCGGATCTGATTCACGATATGTCCTCTGTACTTAATTATTGTGTAGGAAACAGCATTGTGTTAATCGTATACAAGATGCCACGAAATTCAGAGTTATCTGACTTCGAGATGGGCGAAATTGTCAAATTTCATAGAAATGGCCTATTCTTAAGGGACATATTTAGTGAGTTAAACATTCCAAAATTGATACGCAGCTTTTGTGATTAAAAAGTGGAAGGTGAGTGGTGATTGTCGGAATGTACTTCGACTCGGTAGACCCACGAACTAAGAGATAGAGACCTACGAGTACTGTCCAAATAATTTCTGCAAAAATGTAACAAACTGATGCCCCACTTACTCCAGAAGTTCTTACAAACATTCAGGACTATTGCTTTGATGATTGTCTTCCACAAGGAAGCACATTTGCTTGATTTTCCTGGTCGTGCTTTCGCCCATAAGCCTTTGATTACAAAATTCAACCACGCTGTTCCGTTGAGCTGGTGTAAGGAACTTTGAAATTGGACTGTAAAAGAGTGGAAATAAGTTCTCTAGAGTGATGAATCAGGATTTAATCTCTTCCAGACGGATGACAGTGTCTTGGTTTGACTTATGTCTGGAGAACGCCTTTTGCCAGAATGCATTGTGCCTGCAGTAAAGTTTGGTGGAGGTGGAATTATGGTCTGAGGATGTTTCTCGTGGCCTGTGACCCTTGATCCTAATTCATGGTAAGCTCAACGCCGACTCCTACTGAGCTATTCAAGACAAAAATGTGCTTGCCATGTTGTGACAAATTTACGGGTTGCATCATTGTTATTTCAAGTATAATAGCGCCAATTGTCATGTCATGAGCTTCGCCGTGGATTAGTATGATGAAAAGGGAAGGAACCGACTGGACTGGCCTGCCCAGAGTCCATATTTAAATCCTATAGAGAACCTCTGGGACGAGTTGGATTGCCGAATTAAGGGTGCAGCAACCGTCCAAAATCGGTGAAAGAACTTGCATGTCTTCTCCCAGTTTTTCGAATGGAAGAAAATACCATTGTCCATCACCCAAACACGTGCGCAAAGCATGGCCCGGAGAGTTGAGGCTGTAATTGCGATTTAACAGCTATTGAATATGAATAAATATTGCTCATAACTTTTATCATAGGAGTCCAATTACTTATTGGTAGGTAGCATTGATTTAAAATAGTGGTATCAGTCTGGAACTCAGAAGTCTTGTTCAGTAAATTTTGTTTACCGTAGGAATAGTTCATATACAATCAACATAGCTATTTCACACACTCGCACACACATGCGCGTGTACATGTGTGCGTGCGTGCGTGTACTGTGTGTGCGTGCGTGTGTGTGTGTGTGTGTGTGTGTGTGTGTGTGTGTGTGTGTGTGTGTGTGTGTGTGTGTGTGTGTGTGTGTGTGTGTGTGTGTAGCCGATATGGAAAGTTTAACTTAAAAGATTAGGGAGTAATAAATAAAGATTGAGTAAACTCTTTACTAACGCGTAGGGATTTTTCGAGTGAATTATTTGAACCCATAAGTGGTCAATTATTTTGCCCAAAATGTTACAAAAAAGCACGTTTATTATTGCTTATAACTAAGCATAATACTTAACAGAATGTGGGGATGGAAGAATTTTTGTTTTAGTTTTCAGTTTTAATGTTTTCACCACTATTTTTTAATTTATAATTGTGGAACACAAAGGACCAAAATGTGTTTGCTTTTTATAAATACATTCTGCATGCTAAGAGGAATTTTATATTGCTAGATTTCATATATCTTAAGAGAATTTCTCCCACACGTATAAAAAAATATGTCCGTACCTCTTTTTCCAATGATCGAGGATTTTGTGTGTGTGTGCACATATATATGCCCACACAATTTGAAGCAAGGTGTATAATACTAGGTCTTGCATTGGAATCGAGATAGAGATAATATCGGCTGTATTGAGTTATTGTACTGTATTATTTCCATTTGCATTTCTTTCTTTCTGGTCGAATATTGTCAAGAATTTAAATTCCTGTCTTCACCACAAAGAAAATCCCGGATGAGAAGTATATTTCAGTACCACGGACAAATTGCATCTCTTAAAAACACTAGCTTTAATAATCTCATCATAAGAATAAAAAATAAGTGCAAATCAAAGATAGAAAGAAGAAAATATTAGCGCGGTATCAAACCGGTTGTGACTAACTTTCGGTAGCCCGTACGGTGTACGGGCAAACCAGTTAAGGGGTTAAACACAGAGCGTGCCAGTTTAGAAAAGGAGTACTACGCCAGCATATTAAAGGTCCTCCCACCAAAACAAAGTTCTTAATAAAAACAAAAAAGTTACATTATTTGGCGGAGGGGGGAAAAGTATAAACTCAGAAAAATGTTAAGTATAAACACGATAACAAGTACTGAAAACTCTCCGAAAATAATAAAAATCCTAATCAGGTATCGCTATGTCTCTCAGGCCACATTAGAACTGGTTCGATATTGGACGGAGGTTTGCTCTGTGATCCGTATTCCAATGACGTTCAGCGTATATATAGTTTAGAACATGGGTGACTAAAATATGACCGTTTGTGGGCCGCATTGCAAAAATATTTTTTTTTCTGGTCCGCACATACAATATTTTTTTTTAACAAATCGAAATAAAACGTAACTGTATGTAGTTTTATTAAAACAAATTAACTTATTTTTATTATATGTTTTTAAAATTTGAATTAGACTTGAATACGTACGCACATTTATTTTAAATTTGTAAAAATTTCGTTTCATTTAGTTTGGATTTCATAAAGATGGAGAAAAATCAAGTTAATGAGATGAATGAATTTGCGTTTGTGCTGAACACACAAGCGAATCGATATCGGGTTCAATAGACGCATTCTTAATGCATTTTCAAGATGTTTGTCAGTGATCTTTGTCCTATTTCTTTTCTTGTATGCTTCATTCTTGGAAAATAACTGTTCACAAATATAAGTACTGCCAAGAGCTGAAGACATTAATAAAGCATGAGTGTGAAAATGAGGATATTTATCGCGGTGTAGGTAATCTTTATAAAACTCCAGTATAGAAACATTCCCGAATTTTTCTTTCAGTTGAATGTCACTTTGCAGTTCAATGCATTCCATTTGAAGATTTGGAGGTAATTTATTTATTGCTAGAGAAAACGGAGTAGAAAATATATTAAAATTCTCTTTTTTTTTTTTTTTAAATCTTGCAATTTTTTTTAAAACTCTTCAATTAAATCGAAAATTAATGCAGCATATTTTGTGCATACATTTATTATTTTTAATAAAATGTATACATTGAAATATTTTCATAATTTGAGTTTGGGCCGCATTTTAATAGCTTTTGGGCCGCATATGGCCCGTGGGCTACGCTTTAGACAAGCATGGTTTAGAGGAAAGGATAATTGAGTAGCGTGAGCTGATGTCTTCCTTGTTATGTCAATATTCTAGCTACGTGCCAAGTGGCAGTCACATTGAAATAGTTTGAACAGGTTAAAATTTAACTTATATATGTTATTCTTTCCAAGCAGGCTTAGGCTCTGTCACGTATATATATATTACAAAAATATACAAAAAATAGTTATATACCTAAGATAACTATAGTCATGATAGAATAGATTTAGCCACAGAAATACTAGAGCAAACTCCTGGCCTTAGGAACCAGGATTGCAGGTTTAAACAATGTTTTTCGGCCAGCCAACCTTCACCTGAATTTGCCAATACTCTGAGCCATAGGGAAAGCAAGAAATTTCTAGAGAAGTTTAAATATTATTATAAAAATAAAACCATAATTTATAAATGTAAAACGATAATATTATAGCCTGTGATAATTACTAAAATATTTTAAAATCAAAGTTAAAACTATTAGATAAAGACTTACCACGTGAGTACTACAACACATATTCACGGGCTATGGACAATAGCAGTAACGCATAAAATTATTAAGTTTTGATAAGAGCCCGCGCTAAATTGGAGTGCAATAAACAAGTTATTGCCAGATTCTGGAAGCAAATACATATGCAAAGCAAAGCAATGGCTCTATTATTTTCATACTTAGCAAAAGTATGAAAATAATAGAAATAATAAATTAAGAATTGTAAACATACTATCATTATCTTAGGGACCCTAAGAATATATGATTCAAAAAAATATAAAAGTAAAATTAAATTTTAAAAAAGTAATTTTATCTTAAATTAAAATTTTGGGGTATCTATATCTATCTAGGAAGAATAATAGATTTATAATAACAACCTGTTGACAAGCTATTTAAATTTAATCCTTACTATTTAGAATTTCTTTATACAAATATCTATTAATAAAATTAATTGAATATTTTTGAATTAAACAGTATTTAGTAAAATGTTTATAGTCTTTTATTTTTTCTGATTTATTTGAAACTAGAAATTTATTGCATTGTGTGTAATCAATAACAATATTTCTGAATATAGAAACATGTACATTACTCTCCCAATGTGGTACTTTTATAATATTGAAATTAAAGTCTTCTCGTTTATCATAAGTTTTCGTAACTTATTTTATTATCTTTTAATTTAATTTCTATATCAAGAAAATTAGCTTCATAGTTGTTACTATTTGTCTGAATTAAATTAAGATATTGTGGATAAAAATTAATGTTAGGTTTAAAGTTGTCTTGCTTGCCAAAAATGATTATATCTTCTATATTGCGAAAAATGTGTAATATTCTGAGTTGTCAATGATACTATTTTCAAAATAATGTAAATATAAATTGGCAAGAGAGTTGCTAGCAGGGCCACCTTGTGGCAGACCCTTAATCTATCTATCTATTTATATATATATATATATATATATATTGATAGAATTTGAGGGGAAGGAAGACTTTTATTTCAATTAAAAAAATGAATTAACTATACTAAATTAAAGTGAATATCCGTTGGGTGTTTGTGTTTTCAATTTAACAATTATAAATAAATTAATAAACATTATTATCGTCCTTTATTATTTCTTAAAAAATAATTGTGGTCTTAAACCTTTTTCTGTTTAATGTTCATTTGATTTATGTTTTTTTAATTAATGTGATTATTTTCTTCTTAATAAATTAAATGATAAATATATAGGTAAATGAAAAGTTTTTTTAAACTTTTTGTTATTTTGATACATTTATTAATTCTAAAAATTCTTTATTTTTAATTATTCTAATGCCTTAACTTTTATATATTTTTATATCTTTGTTTTCATTTATTTTTATTTATTTTTGTATATGTTTATATTTCCCATACCCATTTAATTTATATATATATATATATATATATATATATATATATATATATATATATGATTTGTTCACACTTATTTATTTTGAAAACTTAATCATAATTTCATAATTAAAGAATAAGTTTATCGTATATTTCGGTAATCATCGCAAGAAAAACTACAAAGCCTTACCAATCATTTGTTGAAAGCAGTTTTAATTGTAAATTATAATGCTCTTGTGATGAGTCATTCATAAAAAAGAAGATAACATAGCAAAGTAATTAATATTATTTTTTTTTTCCTTCTTCTTCTCCTTTTTTTTTTTCTTACGGTCCAAAGAATAACTAAATTTTTTTGAAAAGAAACATTTGCTTATTAATGTAAGGAAATTATTAAAAAGTTTAAATCAATATTTTAATTTAAGTTATCATCAACCTAAGTCAAGTTATGAGCAAACAAATTAAAAGGAGAAAAAAATTATATGTTTCAGGACGAAAAAGTTACTAGTAAAATTAATTTTTTAAATTTTGCAATTAATTTTTTATTTTATTTTATTTTATTTTATGGAAAAATTACCAGTTCTTATTGAAACTGGTAATTTTTCCATTTAAAATTTATTTCAATAAACTATTTTTTCCACTTTGCTATCAAACAATTATATTTTTTATAAAATAACTTCTCACGAGAATTTGCAATTACAGGAATACATAGAATTTTCCTTTAAAGAAAAAGAAATTTTAAATAAAAAAAGTAATTACTGATTTTCCTTTATAAAATGGTGTTGAAAAATTATCTAATTAAACGAAAAAAAATTTTTTTCGTTCTTTATAATTGAAAAATTAGCAGAGCGTATTCAAAGTATCCTAATCTTACATATATAAAGTTTCATTTATTTAAAAAAAAATAGCTTTGTAATAGCGTTATTGTCTATAAAATATTTATAATTGAGTCTGAAAAATATGAGGTTTCGTAAAATTCATGCATTGTTTAACTGATAAAATTATTCCGCCAAACATAGTTGTAATTTTATCTGTGTATAACTTCTCCTTTTGAGTTTATGTTTTTCAATGCAGGAATTTTTTTTTTTTTCAGAAAGCAACCAGATTTGAAATTTTGATGTACAAGGTAAACGAAAGAGTTCTTGCCGCTTTTAATGACCCATAAAAACATGACATACAAACAGCGTAGCCTATTGTTAGGCCTCGAAGTAATCACCATCGGCATCCAGTACCTTCTGCCATCGTGTCTCCAGTTGTTCAATCCCCTTGCAGTAAAACTCGGGGATGTGGGACGCAAAGAAGTCTACGAGAGCATGACGCACGTCTGCTTCATTGGTGAAGGATTTACCATGAAGATGATTGTCCAGGTAATGGAAAAGGTGGTAATCTGATAGTGCACGATCAGGTAAGTAAGGAGGATGGTGCAAAGTCTCCCAACCAAGTCGCTGTATTGTATTCCTGGCCACCTGCGCGACATGCGGCATCGCGTTATCATGCAATAACAGTACATCCTTTCGATTAACCCGTTCTGGCTCCTTCTGATGCAATGCTTGTTGTACACGTTCCAGTTGCTGTGAATACAGGTCCGCAGTGACCGTTTGACCCGTTGGTAGCAACTCATAGTAAACCACTTGAAGACAAGTCCACCAGACACAAAACATAATCTTGCGTGGGTGCATAGGTGGTCTTGCGCTGTGCGGGACAGTATCCTGGGGTGACAACCAATGTTTGGAACGTTTGGGAGTGTCATACAGGACCCACTTCTCGTCACTGGTTAGCACTCGATTAAATATGGATGCGCTACGGTGGCGAGAAAGCAACGATAAACAGGCTGCCCCTCGATGTTGCTTGTGGACTTCCAACAGCGTGTGAGGAACCCACTTGCTTAGCCTGTACAACTTACCTAAGCGGTGCAGATAAAGTCTAACCGTTTCACTGGAAGTGTTGAATTGTCTGGTAAGTTCACAACACGTTTGACTACTGTCCTCCTCAATGGCCGCCTGCAGGGCTTCGTCATCCAAGGTCTGTAGTCGTCCTGTTCGAGCTTCATCACAGAGGGACAAATCTCCCGACCAGAATTTTTGAAATCAATGCCTTGCCGTACGTTCATTGACACCACTATCCCCAAACGCTTGATATATTCGGCGACTTGATACAGCGGCCGATAAGCCCACTTTGAAGTAATAAAGTAAACAACCCCGAACGAGCTCCTTCGATACGTCCATTTCACTTCGCTACTGTACGAGTTCCGATTGATGAATGTGAGCAGTGGACCTACGTTTATAACAACTGATATTCCTACTCTCGACTGACGGTTTCTCAATCACGTCATACACGAATTTGCATACTTATTCTCACTTCTTTCAATGGAGACGCGCAATCGGCAAGAACTTTTTTGCTTACCTTGTACATAAGTCAATTATAATGAATCATTCGAAAATTAGGTACTTTTCCGTTTTGCCGGCGGCAAAGTGGCCAAAAAAGGTACAAACGAAGCCTATTGGAATATCCTTGACAATAATCTTTTACCACCACGTTTTCAAAACAAGTCATCGTCTTTTTTTATTAGTAATATCTTTTTCATAATACATCGAAAATGGATGAAAAACCATTGAGAGCTAATATTTATCATTTTTTATGAGTATATTGAGTGTTGTCTCCAATAAAGCCTACTTAGGAAGATTTGCGTCGCTGAAACAGAAAAGTACCGGAAATTCATTCAGGATAGAGAAAAAATTGATTTTTAATCAAATGATTTTAAAAAATGTGTCTGATAACTAAATGCATTCATTGGAGAACGGCTCAATTTCAAATCATTATTATAGGTATTCAAAGTTAATTTTATTTTAGATAAGTGTTTTTAAAATAAGGTAACAATTCACCATAATTAATGCATAAAAAGCATGATATTTAAGCATTTTAATATAAAAAGCACCATGAAATGCATGTAAGACCTATATGAATGTTTTTGTTTTTACCTTCATTGATAAGAATCTTCTTACTCCATACAGAGTGTAACAGTACAGTGGCTACAAAATTTCAGGACAGAGAGTGACAATTAGACGATGGGGGAAATCACACATAGCATTGCATAGCAAAAACGCTTTCCTAACGCGGTAGTAACGAGACAAAACTAAACAAAAACAGGACAAGAATAAGAGGGGAGAAAATACGTTTATTAAGTCTTTGGTTGGTGCATGCGATAGATGGAACTACGTACATCGAAGCATACAATGACGGTGCATACGGGGGGGGGGGCAAAAGCAATTGTTGAAGCCGCGCTCATTGTGAAGTTTCATGTCACCTGCCAACAGAATAGTGGTTGGATGAAACGTTACATGAACGCTGAGCTTGCTTATATCCATTTGGCATACGGGGTTGCTGATTGCAATGGACGAGTCGCAGAGCGGTTGTATGCCAAAAGTTCCCCAGGAGGTAAGCTCCCAGCAACACCTTCTTTGCACGCTTGCACCGGGGATTGTCCAGCAGCGAATCCTTCGTTGCAGGACTCAGAAACGTGAACAAAGAGTAAAAACGGCAAAACAACCAAAAGACTGTGCTTGATCTGGTACAATCCCAGCACCAGTACGCGGACTATCGCCAGTTATGTTGAGATTTGTCTTGTGACCGTGTGGCGAATCCTGCATACTAACGATGTGCACCCATATCACCTGACACGCACCCCTATTATATCTTTGATGTTCTTATTTCTGTACTGTATCAAGGATAATAAACATGTTTTCACCTCTTATTCTTGCCATATCTTTCCCGTGTTTTTGTCGTCACCACCGCGCTACTAAAGAGTTTCCACCTATGCATTCCTATGTGATTTCCCATCCTCTAGGTTTACTCCATCTGTTCTGAAAGTTTATTAAAGCTCAACAAAACCTTAAGATAGGGGATTAAGATCTCTTCAGAGATCATGTACCCTGATGATCATTCAAACTAATTCTGAAAATTTGTAGTCACTGTACTGATACACCCTGTATACATATCTAAATACAATGAACACACACATTTGTTGAAATTTATTTTTGGCATGAATATACCATGGTTTTAGTTTTTTTCTTCTTTCTGCGTCCTTTCTCTTGTTTCATTGGTCATCATATTTGATTTTACATTAACCCATTCAACTACAGTGTGAACTGTAAATTGTAGAATCCGATAAACGTTTTTTGTGATATAAGTTTGAAAAACGTTTTTCACTGTTTTTGTATGCACATTTAATCATTGATGACTTATCGTTTCAAAGAATTTTCTTTTACTTAAATTTTATTTAATTTATTGATTTTTTTAAAATTTCAAAAACTTCTCAAATTACCTTATGTTTGTTATATTTTATGAATGCTTAGAATTAAGATTTATGAACTTGTTACATTAAAGTTACGAGAAAAAGAATATTTAATAAAACAGTTAAGAATATTTAGTAGTCAATATAATATTTCATTGAATATAGTACTTGAAAATTGGATCTAAGTAACACAGGGGGTCAACTTTTTAGGCCCCACGAATATCATGAGAATAAAAGTCCATATATTTACAGAAACGCAAATAATAATACTAGCAAAACTTGTAAAAAGTTGTTCTCTTTAGCTTTTAATTTCCATTGAAAATCATGCATAAAAGGAATTGTTTTTAAAGAACTGAAAGCTGAATCTTTTTTAATAAAAGAGATTAACAATTTCAACATATTGCTTCATGTTTATAACAATAGATGGCGACACGAAGTAACTAACCAAATTTTCACATTTCTCTTCGCTGAATGTAAAAGTGCCGCAACATTTAAGATGGAAAACATTGCAAAATAGAAAAGTGTCTCACAGTTTTTTTGAAAATTTTCGTCATTGTAATTCATATATTAGCTTACAATATTACGTTTTTATATTTTCAAAATATTCCATTAATGCTTAATTTTTTTTAATTTTACAAGTAAAGTTAAGTTCATTATAAAAAATACGGTTCGTGAAACGATACGCGGAACACATTTTATACCAGAACTAAAATGAGTTAATAAGTTTACAGATAAATCGTCTTCTGAAATATGCGCTTAGAACAGAGAAGTCTGGATATTATATTAATTTTGGAGCACTTTTCTTGTTGAAGAAATATTCCAATATTTTTGGTCTTATTCTTTATATTACGGATAAAAGTATAATGATATTTTACGAGCCAACAGATGACAGCACATTCAAAACCACACGTGAATGTGTGTGATATACACTCTATTTCTTTAAATTTTAAACTCATTTGAAGAGAGAGAGAAAACTTTCGATGAAAGAAAGATGCTTTTTTTTAATTACTGTTTTTTTTTTTGTAAAAATGCTTTTATTTTTTGTGTCATTGTATAGAATTTTTATCTACTCTTAAGAAATACATGAAAATAAAAAAATTTCCTGTTAACTCATAAATTACTCATCTATATTTCTTCCCGATAGTCCAACTTCTCAACTTCTTACTCATTTCTATATGTAAAAAAATGATAAATCTAATTTGATCATAAATTTATATTTAGGAATTAAATATGCACTACGCATTTTAATAATTATCAGTGGCGTAACGTACATCCCCGCAATCCCCACATCGCCGGGGGGGGATTCTATAGCCCCCTCCCCCCTCCGAGGGCAAGTACGATGCCAAGCATGTATTTAACCAATTTATAACAAATAAAGTCCTAACCTGACTTTGTAGGGGGGGGGGCCTAATATATATATTCTCCGTTACGCCTCTGATAATTATAATAGTATAAGATTTGTGTGTGGTGTGCTTTTATTTCTTTTGATCTATTTAATATGTAGTTCTAATCTTTTATATATACAGTAATAACTCGACTTATGCTAAACCGACTGATGCGATTTTCAAATCTCGTCGATTCGTCTTTATTTAGCGCGACACTACTCGCGCGATTACTCACTCCTCGCTTCCTGTTTAGCTAACATATTCAAATGTATTGAGGTATCGACGTTTAGATAAAAAAAATTATGTGTTATTTATTTCTTGTACATGGAATGTGGAATGTTATTACATGTTGAAATTGTTATATGGTTATATTCAAGAAGTGATGGATTCTCACAATCAGGAACTGACAATTGATGAGCTCATAGAGATGCATAAACAAGAGATTGAAGAGTCTTTAGACCCGTTCAATCAAAAGGTCAAATGACGGTTGGGAATTTGATAGGAGGCCTCAATGTAATTGAAAAAGGGTTAGCATAAAAAATAATAAAAAAGAAGAAGCTACAGGGAATTTTGAGGGAGAAAAAAATCTTTGAGCCAGCAGACTACTTTTTTAGATTTTAGATTTTATGAAACCTCCTATATCCAAACAACTACAGTTTGCGATTTTGTATTTGCGTTATCTAAGATTTTTTTTAGATATTTTTTTTTCTAAATTAGTATTTTCTTTTGTCTCTGGCTCTAACTAAAACATAACTTATATGCGAAATTATTACCCGACTTACGCGGTTATGAAGGAGTGAATTTCAAATAAATAGAAATAATCTCTAGAAAATTTTCGTGAACAGGTACTCATTGTTGTGATAAGATACACCAAATTTTAATACTTTGTAAGTAAAAAATTAAAATAAAAATCAAATAGTTTTCGATTTATATATTTTAGTAAAAAGGACATAATGTGGTTTTATCGGGGGAGGGATGAAGTGTTCAATGGTTATCGTAATTGAAATGTGAAAAGCAAGAGAGTCAAGGAGGCTTGATAACTCAACAAAATTAGCTGAAAAGTCTTTTGTGAACAATTTAGGAAAACAAAATCAGTGTTTATTGCAGATTGATTATATGGCGACAAAATATGATACATTTTTTAAATACTAAAAGAGAAAAGACTGGGTTGATTAAAAATATACACAATTAAAAAGTGGTTTAAACCTAGTTTTTTGCAGGACATTCGAGTTCAAGGATTAATGGGAGTTTAAAACATCGATTTATGTTACCGCAACTATCTTTTAAAAACCCCAAACCTATTTTGTGAACTATAAATGTACTTCTCAAAGTTTGAACTTTTCTGGATTCATATCACCGAATGACATCATATTAACTTTCCTCCAATGAACTAACATGAAAAGTTGTAGAATGTTCTTTTACAGTATTAGGTTCGCTAAAGCGAAAAGAAAAAAGGATTGTATGTGCCGCCCGAAGTAATTACAATGGGAACAGAGGCTATTTGTGATCTGTTTGATCTTGTGTTCGTCGTGTGTTCTGCCATGCTTTTGCTTGCTTTTGTCTTCGTCATTAAACATGTATAATTAAAAAAAAGACTGGTTAATTGTTGCAATGATATACATATATATATATATATATATATATATATATATATAATCATGTCTAAAATTAAAGTATCAAACATGTTTTTCGCCATAATTGTAAAATACCTCCAGTAAAACTGATAGAATTTGTATTTTATATATTTTGAAAAACGGGTAGATCAATATCAACCTCCAATTTAGGAAAAAATGTTCCTTAGCGTTGGTTTTAACAGAACTACTGGATTGAGACTGTTCAACCATATGAGAAATTTGTGTCCAGTTTTGTGATTATTGCATCAAAACAAACAAGTTAGTCTGTTTGCAATGGGAATGATTTCTCATAATCATTTAGATGATTCCTTGAGATGGAGAGCCAATAGCAGGCTTGAAGCTGGTCAGTCTCAAGCTGAGGTGGCTCGATGGCTACAAGTGGCCCAAAAGTGGTCTCCCGATTATGAAATCCATTCCAAACAAATGGAATTATCACCAGGAAGGTAGGACAAGGTCTCCACAGAGTATCAACATTTGCACAGGATCACTACTGGGCAATAAGTGCACGATGACATAGGCGGACAATGGATCCTCAGCTTTCTCATGAGCTTGCAGCTGTGTCTGTAAGAAGAATTTCCAGGCAAACAGTCTACAGTCGTCTTGTAGAGATTGTCCTGTACGATCGGTGTCCACTCTGGTGCGTCTCTTTTACTGCATCCAGCAGGAAAACCCGAATATAGTGGAGCTGAAAATATCAGTCGGAAACACCCCAATAATGGAAGCGTGTTCTTTTCAGTGATGAGTTGAAATGTAGCAAACAAAGTGATTCTCGTCGACTCTTCATCTAGAGAGATATTGGAGCTCCCTTTCATCCCTCCTAAGTTAAAAAATCGACAGTTTTGGTGGCAAAGGAATCCATGTGTGAAACAGCATAATGTTGGACAGTCGTACACCACTGCACGTTTTCACTGTGGGTACTGTCAACTCATAGAGATATAGGGATGAGATCCTGGAAGACCATGTGAGGTTCTTCTGGATGCTATGGGCCCGATGACATTTTTATGGACGATAATGAACGCCCAAATAGAACTCACATTATTTATGAATTTCGTGAAGACTTGAATATTTGCCGTATGGATCGACCATCGAGGTATCTGGATCACAATTCTATTGAATATGTTTGGGATTAGTCTAGGAAAAGCGATAGTGAAGCTTCCTTCTCTGGACACCTCAGGAATTAAAAGTCCCGCTTTTAAAAAAAATGAACTTTTTTGCAGCAAATACTTATTTACACCCTCATAAGCTATGCCAGCTCGTTGTGAGGCTTGTGTTGAAGTTCACAGTGATCACACTTCGTATTAGACAGACTTTTCCCGAGGTAAATGCTTCATCTCTAATTCATGATTTCATATATATATATACTTTGATATATCCTGTATCTTAATTCAAAACTAAATTTTTTTTTATTTTTATGTTGCTATATTTTTTTCTCACATTATAATACGTTTCTGGACCAAACATTTATGGCAACCAAGTGAATAGTTCATCAGTTTTCAAAGAATTCATGTTTGTGATCTTAATTTTGGACATGAGTGTATATGTACCAGGTGAGCCAAAAGTTCGTTTGAACTTTAAAAATTCATAAAAAAAAAAAAAAAGAAAGAAAGAAATGAGGCAAAGAAGTGCTGTTTACAAGAAAAGGTTCACAAGGTAGCCAAATTTTTTTTAGTAGCAAAAAAAACAAACAAATTCTTTAAAAATGTCACCGGTAGGGGGCACTGACATGCAAGATTCAACAGAATTATGCAGATTAATCTAGCAATAAAAGACCCTGCTACAGGAGGATTTCACATTCGCTTTCAGAATGTTATTACCCAATTGAGCGTTGTTGGTGACGTTGTTCTGTTTCAATGGAAAATCAGTAGCTTTTGCTTTGCGAAATTTTCGCATGGCGAAAGGAACGAAGACGAAGAATGGTCCCATATCGTTGAAACAGAGCGATAGGTCAAGGATGCAAGATTGCATGACCTCCCCGATAGCACGATCTCCCTGCGGTCGATTTCTGGTTGCTATTTGAAATTTACTTGTGTACCATTCATCCTCTTCAACACTGTTCGAACTCAAAGATTCTGTTTCTCTGAGTTTTCTGCTTCTCATTCTGAGATGTTGCAGTCAGTTTCAACGGGCGCAGAGTGTGAGTCGTTTTAGATGAACAGCATAATGTTCTGCTGGCATGTCGAACAATTCTTATAACAAGGATGAATGAATATTATATTTTTTAATATTACCTGTATATTTTCTGTTTTTAAGAAAAGAACACTCATCAAGCGTCAAGCTACAACGTAGTTACGCATTTAAATTAGATGAAATTTCATTTGTTTCCTGAAGTTTGATTAAGTCATATTGTTTATACGTAAACTTCATTACATTTCTCTAATACGGCATCTTATTTCTCATCCTTTTTTTTTTTTCCTTTCCCGGAAATATATAAAGTTCGAAAATCTAAGGATTTCCCTGGTTACCCCGGAAAGAAGCCTTTTCTAGAATCATCCTTCTCAGGTATATATATATATATAGGTACAAGGTCTTCCCAAACAAACTCTGTCCATCAAACGCAAAATCGTGTTGTGCATTCATGTTTGCATTATCACGCTATTTATCGTGACCAGCCCCATAGTTACGGTGCAAAATCAGAAAATAACGCTTATAATATTTGAGTGAGATACCATTTGTATCCGTGACATCCAAATTTTGCACCGTTGTAAACATTCGGATATTAAATCTATTTGTTCTGTTTTTGCTTTTTTTTTCTTCTCGTTCTTTAATACAATGGTTCAGAAAGTGTAATTCTCAATGAATTGAGAACTACACTTGACCTCTCAGGAAAAATAATACAGTCATTGATCTTTGCCGTTTATTTTCAAATGAAAACTTTTTTTTTAAAAAAAAATTGCTGCTTTGAAATTTGATTTGATGTATGCAAATACCTTTGTAGCACTTTTTTTTTTAAAAAAAGTATATTTATTTTCTACTAAAACACATTTTTAAATGAATATTGGATATAAATCTATAAATTCAAATGTATCTTCTACAGAATAATAATTAACTTTGGAAATATTGGTCATTTTTAATAAAATTTTAGCGAAAAATTTCAGTTTCTGCTAGCTTTCTATTCAAAACTCTAATAAATATATTTATTTATTTAAATATATAAAATATGTTACTTGTGCACTCTGTATAATTGTTATTTAACTACACAGAGTGCACACATAACTATCTTTATCTGTATTCTAAGCTAAAAGATTTACAATACTTCTATAGGTTTTTGAAATATTCTTAACTTTCTGCTAAATTCATTTTTTTTCTTTTTAAATCTTTTATCAGAAAAGGACACAAATTGCATAAATAAACAGAAACAAACTAAATTTACGTTTATAACACAAACAAACTAAATAACACATTTTCTGAAAAATTCAATGCAATCTCTCAAAAAGAATTTTTGTAATGAAGGTTTTTTTGTGAAGCAAAATTTTGATGAACATGGTTTTTCACATTTAAAGATTTTAATATAACACGAAAATTTTTTATCCACACTGCACATTCTTAAAATTCGTTACATTTATAACTCAATCCCTCTTTAGTTTCCCTTTTAACTGATTTTCTATTTTTTTTTAATCCCTACTATTCGTTCCCACTCTTCCTATATGTATTTATTTATACATCTTGTTCAAATATTAAATCGTTAATAAAATACTTTCTATGAATCCACTCAAGTTCAAATACATTTTTTAAACTTGTAGTGATGATGTAGTACATTTTCTAGATAAATGCATCTAATTTGTTTTAGTAATACTTTTACTAATATATGTTTATTACTTTTTTCTCTAACTGCTTTGAAGTTTTTCATAAATATTGCTAAAATTTCACTTATAATTGTGATTTTTGTAAAATTCTGGTAATTTATTTAAAATTTTGATACTTAAATAGTAATATTTATTGGTATTGAGTCCTAAAAGAGCATTTATAATGTTTTAGTATGCTATTTTGTTAAAAAGTACTTCGAACGTGCTCGGATACCTTTAAGTCATTTGATCACAAAAACAATACGAATAAAACTAAGATCGAAGAGGCTCTGAGAAAATCGAAACGATGAAAAAATCATACTTTTTATCATACATTACGCTCATATGGAAACTTAAAATCGGGTTATATATATATACGAATGAAAGATGTAACGACTTAGCAATGAAAGATCCAACAATGAATTTAAGATTGAAGATGGAACGACTTTACAACGTTCGGTGCTAGTTTGATATCATGGGGCATGCGCCAAGTTGTTTTTGTTCGCCAAGATAGATGGTAACATTACAATACATTACCTTGATATTTTTTATCGCCTGGTGATGTGGTTCCCATGGGGATAGCATATATTAGAAATAGATTTTGGTGGGTTTTTCCCCGCCGTAACCCTGTTAATTTCAAGCTATTTTAATTTGATTTCTTTAACAATTTAAATATTTTCATCGAATACGAATATTTCTAAAATCATGGGTAATTACTAGGATATTTTGAAAAAAAGAAGGAGTTTTGTACTTTTATTATTGCTATTCTTCCGTTTTCACAGTATTTTATTCTTAAAAATTCTTTTTTGAACGTTCCTTGTTTGATAAATTCGTTGAAGGAACTTGCAGTTCTTGTAGTATTGCAAGTTTTCAGTACTTTTTAATTTATATTCGTTAATAATTTTAATATATATTATGTAAAAAAATTTATTAAAAATATAATGTAAAAATACAACTATTATTATATGTAATAATCATATAATATTTGTTATTGATAATAGCTGTTTTTATTATATTTTAAAAAACATTATTACATATTATGTTATTTATTTATAATTATTATGTTATATGAGTATTCTTATGTATAACTTTTATTATATTACAATACGATGATTATTCTTTTTTTCATAATTATTATTAAATTATATTATAAATTATTAAATCATACTATATGAACATTATATATAATTACTATTAATGTATAAAATAAAATAATTATTATATCTACGTAATATTATTATTAGTACATGTAACTTTTTATTATATTATATTGGCATTCATTATTAATGATTGATCTTGGTCATTCTTAATCTTCCTATATTCTTCATTTGAAACATATTTCAATGTATTTCAAAACGTTTCTTTAAAATTATCCTCCTGACGATTTTTTACCGCTTGGCCACCATCTTGTATTCCATTCCAGCTACAAGCGCTGCTTGGCGCGATAAAGGAATCATGCCAAGCAGCGCTTGGCACCTTGCCCCATGATATCAAACTAGTTCCCAACGTTCTTAATATCGAATGACAAGTAAGTTAATTTGTGTATAGCTACGTAAGGATTGAACGATGAGTAAGACTTTTAGTAACAGAGAAAGAGAAATTATTTCCTTAACATAATTTAAAGCAGACGATTTGAAAAAGAAAAAAAATAGTTATTCGAATACTAATTTTGTACAGTATAAATGTTTTCTTTTAAAATATTTTTAAAACTTCTCATATCTACTTAATTTATTATATTATGTAAAAATTTCTTTTTTTTAAATAAAATAAAATAAAGTATGATGAGATTATGCATTAAAACATCAAATAAAAGTATTGAATTTATCTGGTTTAGCCATCTATAAGAAATTGTTCTTATTTTCACTTCTGCGAATTTACTTTTAACTATTAATACAATTATTCATAAATTCTGTATAAAATATTACCATATTTTTTAAAACATGCAAATTAATAATATTTGTTTTTTTTGTTGTATTGAGCATATTTTTTCTGTTAAAACATTTTTCTCAGAAAAGTTTTAGAATTAGAATATCAGAATTTACAGCATTATAATTTCGTAATTTCTGATATATTATTTATTTTACATATTTGAGGATTCTTCTAGAAATTGGAACTAATTACTACAAATTTTAATATTTTTTAAATACAGTATTAACCTGCTTATGGTTATCCTTATTTGCAATAATTAAACGACATTTTTATCAAGATTTCTGCCTCTGTTTTCAGAAAACAGTTTGGCATCATTCTTATTCTTAATTTATTTTTCAAACTACAGCTTCTTAACCAAACATTTCTTTCGTTTTTGCTGTTTATATTTAGTTTAGTGGTTGAATTCTACAAATTCGATAATCATAAATATTCACGACAATGTTTTCGAGAAAACATTTTTTTAAAATGAAATTTATAACTTATATTACACATGATGATTTTTCATTCAGGTATTGTGTCTGTCCGATTTCATTTGCTATGCTAAATGGATTGTATATTGAATTGGAATATTTAATTCAATTAGGTATTGAAGTTGAAGAATTTAAAATGGCAAAACATAATAGAAACTTTCATGAAAGGTAAGGAATAGAAAATGTGCATCAGTCTATACTTATTATGAAAAATAATATATATTTAAAATGCTCAAAATCATATATTCATGATATCATTTTTAATTTTTTAAGTAATTGTCTTTTGTTTTTTAAATCGATTTTTAGAATTTTTCTGTTTTCTCTCAGGAAGTCTTCTTTGAAAATATCAGAGTTCTTTGCTTCTTATGCAATGAGCAACTAGAACTTAAGCTATTTTAAATTTTATCTTAAATAATTTTTATTTGTTTCAACTTTGGTTTTATTTTTTAAATAAAATTAAATATATTAAAGTTTTATTGCTCTTAAACTCTTGTAATCTGAGCCACAATTTAAAATTCTCAGTTTTGTTGTTTTTGTAAGTAATATAACAACATGACAAGCAATTAAACATATAAGTTACTTAGTGAAACATATAAGTATTTAAACAACTTAACATATAAGCTACATTTGTTTAAAAAAACGAATTTGATAACTTAATATTTCATATTAATAGTAGATTACTAAATGTAGAGTATGATTTCCAAATAAATGCCTGTATTACATATGCATAACAGTAGAAAATTAATATATTTTTTGTAGCTTAAACACAACTAGTTTTTATTTATTTTAGGCCTACAAATTGCTGCAATATGATGTCAGAATTTAAAAGAATTACCTTTTTTACGAATGAAACATGCGAAAATAATTTTGAAAGAAAGAATTTCTGTTGGAAAAATGAAAAGTTTACAATACCTCGAAACTATTCAGTAAATGATGTAATAGTATTCCTTCTTAATTTTCAATTTATTCCATCTAAAAACAGAAGGAATCTCATGGCCCAGTGCTTCAAGCTCGTCTGGCGCTCAAAACAAACACCTTACGTTAGAATGCAGGAAATCAAAGCGATTTTGGAACATTACTGGATCAATTCAAAATGTATTCATTGCACAGAAATTTTTATGGCTGTACACAGTAGCTATGGAAATTTTTTCCCTAAATTAGCTTGGGGTCCTGTTACTCCGAGGTCACTGCGACATTTAAGTAGGTGTGCAATTAGAAAAGAATTGATGAAGCATCCCAATGGAATGAAAAATTTATCAACATTTATTCTGCCTCCTAAAATAATAGCATATCTATGTTTAAAGTACTAAAATTATTATTTATTAATTTCTATACAGTTATTGAAAATGTAAGCTGATATATGTTTCTTTAAATATAACTATAGAAAAATATAATTATAAATTCTTTTAATAACTCTTACTGCGTTTTAATGCAAACGCTGTTGCCAATTGCATTATTAAGTGAAATGGAATATATAAACTCCTTTAAGTTTTCCGACTTGATTGTATAGATATATCAATACAACACAGGTTATGTGTTAAACAATTTATTAATTATTTTTTTGTTCAATGTGTTCCATGCTCTAGTTTTTCAAACAAGGAAATAACGACATCTCACACGAATATAGAGAAGTGTATAAGAATAAATGCAACAAACTAATAGAAATGATAAAAAAAAGATTTTGTGAATTCGTATTTGAAAAAAAAAATAATTTAACATATAATTAGAAATCTAATACATTTGTCATATATACTAAACTTTATTTTTTGTGAATGCTCAAAAATAAAATTTTAAAAAAATATAGCTGAAAAAATTACTTGTATAAAACATTAAAACTTTTATTTTTATTTTCAAAAAAAAACAGTCTCTCTAAAAATTGTTAACAACCAATACTGGTACAACAAAAGAAAAAAAAAGCGAAAGATCTATTTTATTAAGAACATTACTTCACTGTGTATGATTGAATATTCTGTTCTTAAAGAACACTAAATTCGTTAGAAAAGAAGCAAACGATTTTGTGCATTTTAAGAAATATAACTGATTTAATAGCAGCTCCAAATCTTTTTTCAATTTTTAAATGCATATTATTTATTTATTTTATTTATTTATTCCTTCATTTATTTATTTGAATTTTTCAGCTCTTGGATGTAGCTTACACATTCCAGAGAAATAACAGTAATTTATGCAATTAAAAGGGACCATAAGCAAATTTATAAAACACTTTTGATCAGCTTCTATCATAAAAAAAGTTTGAAATCCTTTGTTATTCACACACGATTTAATTACGTACTATCTGCTTGACCCGGCATTGCACGGGGTTTCTTGAATGCATAATATATTGCTCATGAAAATTCCCCTTCCCCTCTTAGTATCACAATTTTCTGGTGTGTGATTTTCAAAATTAATGTCATTACAGTTCTCTTTTTCCAAATTTCTTGCACTTCTTTTCATTTTCAGATAGGATTCTTTTTTCTCCCCTTAGCCCGGCGTTGCATGGGCTTTTTTTAATGCAAAACTATTTTTCTCTCTTTCCAACCCCCCACCCCCACCCCTCTTTCTGGGATAAGACCTTTCTCCAAATTTTGATCAATGATTTACAAAAAACATTACTGCTTAAGTTAAAATAAATATTAATTAAAGCAATAAAAAGAAAACGTGTTTGATGTTAATTAAGAGTATTACAATAAATTAAGTACATTCATTATCTTTAACAGTAATTTTATGAATCATGTAAATAACACTTATATTAAATTTTAAAATTAAAAACAGATGTTCCCCAAGGATCCTTTCTTGGCCCCACTATTTTTAATATTTACTTGAATGATATTCCAAAACACCACCACACAGTTTTTTACTTGTACACAGACGACTCTGAAATATAAAAAGTAATTTCACATGCAATATTAATCTGTAGCAAGTACTTAGAGAGTCCTGTGTCAAAATTCCTTGGGCAAAATTATTTGGGGTTTTTTGACATTTTATGATTATCTTCTTACACATGTTGGGGCCCCGTATCATTAATACTACGTCCCTGCATCTACATAATTGAGCTAGAAGCATGATACTTTGATTAAAAAATTGTACTTAATGTCAAAAAGACAGGGACCGTCTTTTTCAATAATCAACCCTGATATGCTCTTACAAAATGACAAAATAAGTTAGTCCTTGTGCGACAAGTAATTTGGTGCTACATTTGATAAATCCCTCAATTCAAGTAATACGTAATATAAATTTTAAAAAAATCCATGTGTGTGTAAAGGATATCTCTTAACCCTTCGGAAATCAAAGTGGAATAGAAATACCAAATTGCTTTTCTATATTATGATTCTGAAATGCATGTTGAGAAAATTAACCAGATAAAACCCATATTAACCCTCTGACAGCAAAAGTATAATCCTTAGATAAATATTAACCATTCACTGACTATGAGAAATAAAAACCCCTGAACAGTGATTAATTATTGAATGTATCCAAAAAAACATCTAAATTATTTAGAAAACTTTTGTAACCAAATGCATTAAAAATACACATCTAATAGCTATTCAAAAAATTTCGAACTCAACCCCCTTCCCATACACTCGTCTGCAGAATAGAGGTGAAAGCAATCAAGCTACACTGTCAGTCATTGTCAGAGTTCAGGAAGGCTACCAGATCGAACTGAGCCTGAGTTGAAAAATGTTTTTACCTTCCATCACGCTGCAATTTTGTTGCCTCCCGATTGGTTGTCATAACTCCGCCCACAACAATCGCATGCATTTCACATGACATTTTTACCCCTTAACTTCATCTAAAAGCATTTATACTAATTTTTTATTGTTTAGAAATATAAATTTTTAAACTTCTGGGTGAGTGCAGATTTTGTAGTCACGTAATTTCATAATGATTTCTAAAACGGAAGAATGTAAGGTCTGGCAAAGATTTTTATTTCTTCTTTCTGTTGGTTACCTGAAGAAGGATACTTTTTCGTTTGGTTTTTCTTAATCTTGATGGTGGTCACTGTTTCCTTGACCGTGTAGGAATATTGAAAATTTAAAACTTTATATTAATTGGTTTGTGGAAGTAAAGGAATTATATTGTTAACGACTGATATCTGGTAAGTGTACTTAAAATTCTTTGATGTATTTATTAAATTTAGCTTATCTACACTGCTGTCCACACAAAATGAAACACCACGAAGGATCAAAGATATCACAGAGAAATTTGTGTGGCAGATAACATGTAGTACAAAGATTAAACGATTAAAATTACAGCCTCTTGTGACGTGTGGATGATGACAAAATCATTAGTTAGGTGTAACAGCCATTGTTGGCTATAACTGCTACCACACGCTTCGGTATAGAATCAAACAGGCTTTGAATGTATCCTTGTGGTACTTCAGTCCATGGGGATTTCACATATTGCCAAAGTTGATCTAGTGTAGTAACGGGTAGTGTATCCCAGACCAGTCGTTGTGCAAGCACAGATCACACGTTTTCGATTGGCGATAGATCGGGAGACAAGCAGATCAAGGAAGCAATTCAATCTGATGGGTAACGAACTCTTGAACATTGCGTGCCGTGCGTGGTCGCGCATTATCCTATTGGGATATGGCTAACGGTAAGCGCTGAATCTAGGGAGGACCACGGGCTCCAACACCTCAGAAATGTAGTGCTGGCTGTTCAGTGTAAAAACAATGCCTACTAGAGGGGTGCGGCAGTGAAATGCAATACCACCCCAAACCATGATGTCTGGTGCAGGATCAATGTGGCGATGCATAACTCAACAGTTCATCAGCATCCTTCCACGGTGTCTCCAAACTCGAATCTGACCATCGTGATGAGGCAGGCAGAAGCGAGATTTGTCAGTAAACACAATGTCGTTCCATTATGTTGTCCATGTCAGCCATTCATCACACCAATAGCGACGCAAGCGCCTGTGGTTTAAAGATTAAGAGTAAACAAAGCAATGGATGCTTGCGTACATTCCACTCTGCCGCAAATGGCGTCAAATGGTACGATTGAGCACCAAATGATTTGTAACATACTGGATCTGTATGTTACAAATCATTTGTGTCCTGTTCATTATCTGTATGTTGTTCATGATGTAGCTGCGCGATCCATCACTACCATGAGCACAATCCATCTATCATTACGGCTAGTGGTGCAACGAGGTAGGTGAGTTTGGCCCTGTCGATCTGTCGTTACCTCCTGCATCCAGCGGTACTAGTTTCGCATCGCAGTCGCTTGGTTTGGTCCAACACGTTGACCGATTTCTCTGAAGGATAATCCGCAATCCCTTTTGGCTACCATTATTCCTCGGTCGAATTCAGAAACTTGGTCAAAAGATGCTGGATGTCTTTTACGAGGCATAGGTAAACAGCTTACATTAAAAAAACCGCACGATAAAAGAATTGCCGTATTTCAAATCGCGAATATGTTCTCCCCTAACATAGCGCTTGCGGGTGGCGCTACGGTCGCCCATGATATGCTTCTGCGCTATAATGCTAAAGATTTGCATATTTCATTGCCACCAATGCAAATTTCACATGGTTTGCATGCTTCCTTCAGGGTGTTGCATTTTGTGTGGCCAGCAGCGTATAGATATAAAGGAGAAAAGCGAGTCACTCGTTAATCACATCCTGGAACTAATAGACCTACAGACTTGAAATTTGGCAAGCACGTTCCTTTCATGGAATAGAGCTCCACTACAAAAAAGAGTTTTCTGAAACTTGTTCTCAAAGGAGCTTAAGTGGCGTTAAAGGTAATTCCTATTTTTTAACTATTCGACCAACGGATTTGAAATGTGGTAGGCACTTTCTTTTCATAGAGTAGAGATATGGAGTTTTGCGAAAATCGACACCAAAGGGGGAGGGGGTTGAGAGGAATTAAGGGGCGTTATAGATAAAAATCTCCTTTTTTTAACTCTTAGACCCACACACTTAAAATTTTAAAAAGTTTATTTCCTTAGGTGAATTGAAATTCGTTAAGATCGGATCACCGGGTTTCTACTCTCAAAGACGGTTGTGAAGCCCCTTAGTGATAAGAAAATCCGTTTTTTTTTTTAACATAGACTTGAAATTTGGCATGTTTAGTTTGTTGAGTAGATATTCTCTATATAAATGTGGGTTTTGCAGAAATCCTCTTTGGGGGAGGGGGTTCCGGGAGCTAATGGATAAATCTACTTCAATTTTAGAAATTTTTGGAATTTATATTATTTAGAAAAGTCTTGTCTTTTTTAAATCAATAGGTGAGAATTATCAGAGTGTTTTTCAATAGATTCAAACGCACTATGCGAGGGCTTAGGTATCAGTATATTTATATAAACAGTATATAATCGTATAACATCATGATATACCAAGAGAAGTGGGTGGGTAGCGTTTAAGTAATAAATTTATTAGTTTTACAAAATATAGTTCGTTAATATTCAAGTGAAACAGTTTTATATCAAACGATAACAGAAGATTTTAAGATTGTTTTTTATTTATACGTTTTTTAAATTATTCCCCAGATTTTAGACTTGTTACTTTTTTAGAACATTTAAGTTCTGTCAACCTGATAATATACCTGTTTTTTTTATTTTTGAGTTTTTTAAAAGGTGTAACTTGATTTTAAAAGCTGCAGTGATTTACAATAAAAAATAATAGTGGTTAGTTTTAGAAAAGTTATATCTTAAATTACAATATAATCAAATATTTCAGTTAAATTAAAATTTAACAAATGTCAAGCAAACAATCTGGAGATATAAAATAATGAGATATTATTTAAATCTGAATTTTATTTAAACTTTTCTTATAAAAATTTTTATGGTAATTTTTTAACGAATTTTAATTCCTTTTGACTGCTCGAATATTTTAAAAGAAAATATAATTCCACCAAATCTCAAATATGTAAAATACAAAACTCAAAACTTTTTTCCTACGTTTTTCCACAATCTTATTGCACGATTTCTTAAATTTTGAATTTTTTAAAGAAAATTTAATTTATAATTTTCTAATGAAAGCAAGACTTCAAAAGTAGAATCATAGAGTGAATTGAAGTTATGAATGGATGCTTTAATTACTTGTTTTTGAGGATTTCTTGTGAACAATTAGTTTGTTCAGAGAGAATCAGAGTTTACATAACTAAACGCAATCCAGGGAATTAAGTTATTTCTTTCAAATGATAAAATTTAACATTACTGAAATGTTCGCCAGTAAAACTAATAAATATTTTATGATAGCTTTATTGCCAGTTTATTAAAAAAACCTTTAGTCAGACACATTTAAGATTAAAAACCAATAAACACTAAAAATTTTAAAAACCTGATTACGTTTAAAGATTTTTAAAATTTGTTTAATAATATTCATAGATTGATTTGTTTATATTTTAAAGAATTATTTAAGCAACCAAAATAAAATTTAGTTCAACAAAAAAAAAAATTTTTTTTAACAAAACTGAAACAAATTTTTTTTTAAAATTAATTTTACACTTTGTATATTTTTAAGCAAATATACAGCGTTTCCCAGGATTATTGGGACAAACTTTAAGGGGAGGTAGGGGACATGACAAGGATCCAGATTTGCGTATCAACCCATGGACTTCATTCATCGCTAGGTGGCATTTTTCACAAGAGCATAGGACGAAACAGACCTGCATCACCGCAGACATTTGAGCTTCCATCGTCCGGAGAGGAGAATGGAACGTTTCACGAACACACATATAAAAATATATATAGCTGGCATTTTTGCACCTAATTTACGAAATGTAGAAAAAATGCACGAGCAGCAGAAAGATAGTATCGCGAAACAACCCACAGAGAGATGCATCGGACTGCTGAATGTTTACTAATTAGCATCAGAATTTGTATGGATATGGATCATTACGAGGTAATAGGCATAATGAGGGAGGGCCACGAGTGACTCGAACTCCCTGCGTGGAACAAAATGTGTTGGATACCGTTCGAAGGAAGAGTCCGAGCCGTCACTGCTGAGTAGTGTTCATCATGTTTTGCAACATGAAGGTACACCAGTGGCGTAACGTACATCCCCGCAACCCCCTCTAGGGTTCTAGGAGGCCCAAAACCTGAATTGGCAGATGGGCCCAAATGTTCTCCGTTACGCCACTGAGGTACTCCCATACCATCTTTAAAGAGTTCCGTTATAGCACATGCAATATCTTTGACTAATAAATATTTCAAATGATCTCAGTCTTGTTTCCCTTCGTTTCTTGTACCTGTCATGCTACTTTCCCATGACGTTTCCGATCATGGGTTGTTATGCAAATCTGAATCCTTGTATGTCCCCTCCTACCCTTAAAGCTTGTCCAAATAATCCTGGGACACCCTGTATATATTTTTTGTATATGTAATATTTCTATACACATCTTTTGGTTTGTATGCACATATTTTAATACTGAACATATTTTGAAAATGTGTATCATGAAAATTTTACGTTTCAGAATGTAAAAAACGGAGAAATCCACAAAATTGGTGGATTGGTGTAAAACTTCAGCGAAGTTTATCTCAAATGTCATTTTCGCTTCATGGTCGCGACATCAACAGTCTTTTGCACTGGTGGGAAACCTTTTTACCATTAAAAGCCGCATGTAAATTAAGTAGCAATCAAGGAGTGGTCATAGTTTTATGTACCTATTAATGCGACTTTTATAAAATTATTATAGTTTTAACAATTTGGCGCATTATATAGAAATATAAAAAAATTAAATCTTTATTTTTTATTATTTGACATTAAAAAGTTATAACATAAAACATTTTTGTATTCACATAAGAGTAAAATTTGGTTATAGCATTAATCATTAATTATTATTTTTTTGTAAAATTACTAAAATTCATAGATACCGCTGTAATTTTTAACTTTACTGTTGGTATTTTCCATTTATGGAAGCATATGTATACATATATGTATGGATTTTTAAAGTTTAATAAACAACTACATGTTTAATTACCCCTTCAAAATAAAAAAATAAAGTAGAAGTATTTTTTAGTAATTTTAATATTACAATGAAACACAAGAAAATAGTACATTTTTTAATCTTAAATTTAATTTATTTTTTAATCATTTTTTAATTTTAAAATCTGATGGAAAATACATAATACACTCATGTGCCGTTCTTTGTTTAATTCAATCGATTTGAAAATTGTTTTAATCTATATGTAATTAAATATTAATCAATACAAGTTCTAGCTTTTAAGAAGGCCACACAAGAAACTCACGGAGGCCGCATGTTCCCCACCTCTAGTCTATTGAGTACCCTCTCTAGAGCACCATTTTTAAACATTTTTTTTAAAACTAGGGAACGAACAGGGGTGTAGCTATACATAATACATACACTTTTTACATTTGACAGAAATTTTCAGAAAACTGACGGTTTTTCAACTCGAAACATTTTAACAACAACAACAAAAAATATGTGTCATTATATTTTTGGTAAAAATACTTGAATACTATTTGCTTTTTCGTGCCTTACCGAAGCGATGAAAGCCAAACTAGCAACAAATGTAATAACTAGGCCACGCAGTTTAGGCGTAATTTTTTATTCATACTTCTCTACAAGGTGCAAAGGGAAATGTTTAGAAATGTTTTAAAAAATAATGGTAATAAAACATATTTGTGTGAGAGATTCTACCTAGAATTAAAGGAAACTAATAGCTTCAATTTATATGATGCTTAACTCAATTTTCATGTGTTACTTGGTTGTTTACCAACTGTTGCTAAGTTCCCAAAATCTCATTTAATGTACCAAATGTTTTTTTAATTCACATACTGAAAGAAGGAAAACAAAAATTTTGGTGGAAATTTATTCACAACTTATTGAGAGTTGTTTCTTGGTATTTTAGAAACAGAGGTGTAAAAGTGAAAATTTGCATATAACAAGTAGTTTCTAGTTTAATATAGAATTAAATATAAATTTACTAAACTTTTATTGTTACTTATTATGCTATATCAGAAATGAATACTGTTTGGTGAAAAACTGCAATACTAGAATTTCAGAAATAGTTATTTAAAACTTTTCTGAATTTTCTATTTAGAGTTTGTAATTTTATTTCTTTTAGGCTAAAAAATATATTTTTTAAAAATAAATTTACAATTTTTGTGCTTCAAAAATATTTTTATGTTATATTTTACAGTAAACTTGAATAAATTTAGTTTTCTAGTATTAATATAATATATAATTCAAATATTTTATATTAAATAATTTTTTCTTATCATTTAAAATTAGGGTGGATTATAATTTACATCTCTTAGGAGTATTCTGGATATTTTTTTTAAAAAAATTTCATGATTGAAGAAAATTTGAAGAAAAGAAAATTCTATATATAAAGCACTGGAAATTTAGAATTTTTTTTAGATTTTAAAAAATAGGAAGCATAATTCTTCTTTTTATAGAATAATGTGCATTGATTAAAAATTCAAATTTTCTCATATATTTTTATACAAAAATACTTAAATGATTTAAATTCCACTAATGAATCAGCGATTGTAATTTAGGTTCAAAAAAATATAATTTGTATAAACCATATAAACGAAAATTTGAACGTACTATATTTTTATTAAATACATCAAATGAACGTTGTTTTCATTCATGTTTCAATAATAGTTATTTTGTAAGCATGTAGACAAATAACATAGTTATAAAAAGTTTATATTAACAATTATATAAAGGTAATTCCACTTTTATTACCTTTAACATTTATCTGTCTTAAAATTTGTTTTTAAGTTTGTTTTATTTTAAAGATTTTATTTTTCCTTTTTAGTTTCTTCAAGAGAAAAAGTAAACTTTGTTCTTTCATAGGTATAAAATTTTCCAATAAAGATGAATTCTACTTTCAAATCTATGAAATGAAAAAAAAATTATAATATTTTAAAATTATATGTACATATATTTAGTGTTATTTTTTATTATTTTATCACTATTTTCTGTCTCTGGAAATACCCATGATAGATACTGGAGGGCCAGAGAGCAGTTACAAGCATTGCAATCTGACTGATTTTCTGATGGTGTTTATATTTCTGTTTTTTTGATTCTTTGTTTTAGTGTTCGTAATTTGTGTTCCGATTAAGGTTTATTGTTCCTATACTATGTGTTTGGGTGGAATATTTTCACTCCAGCGTATTCATCACGAGCTGCTGCTAGAAGTTTTAAAAAAATTATTTAGTATGTATGAATTTAAAGGGCTGCAACATCAGAGATAAAGGATAGTGAGCAATCATCTTAAAGTTAATGAACCGAAATAAAAATTCCAAATCTGAATAGTACATAGGTACAAATATGAAAACGAATAATCTTTCCTTAAGTAAGATGCTATCAATATTTTGCATATTGTAAAGCAGTAATTGTTTCATATTCTAGATATGGATTGCAACCGTGTGCTGTTATTATTAATACATATACAAGTCGGATTGTCACAACTTAGCTTCAACAAAATGCTGGATACTCAAACTGAACCGGTGCAGCAAAACGGTTTCTTTCAGAATGTTCAACTTTTGGGTGCAAAAGAGTTTACTGGTAAACGTTAAACATTACTTCTTTTCCACATTTGTATTCTTATCTTTTTAGTAATTTTTTTTAACTTGTAAGTTTCATAAAAATTTGTATCATTCCTCCGTCATGTAACTCCGTAAAATAACCAGCAGTGTATGTAGTGCATATAATCATTTATTTCATTTGGGAAAACATAATGTGTAAGTTGTTATAATTATATTTTTTTCCATTCATGTTACAGATTGCGAGAGCTTAGGTTTCCGAAACGCTACAAAAAATGCTTGTGGTTTCTGTACCGGAGGAAGTACAAAATTGTCTGACCGCTATTTCATGGACTGCATGGGAGAATGCAATGGTAATTCGTCTTCAATTGATTGCAATGGCGATTGCTTAGGGACGGCATACGTTGATCAGTGCTCTAATGAATGCGTCGGTAAGTACAATGGAAAACAATCAATAAACTGTATTTGAATATTCATTGTATAACATTCACACAACTACAGTGTAAAAATTATATAATAAAATTTATAGATAAGTACTTGCTTTCAACGATAAGACATTATGTCTTCGTAGTTGATTCTAGAAGACAATGCCGAAATAAAAAAAAATTTAGTACTAACAATTAAAACTAAACAAGCAAAAAAAGAAGAAAGAACTAACATACTATTAACTGTTGCTTATAAAAACTAATTCTCTTTTTCTATTACATTAACAGGTGAGGTATTAACCTCCAAAATAAAAGTGTTTAATTTTAATGATAGATATATATTTATGATAAAAAAACAATCAAAGAAGTAGGCACAATAGGGGCTATAGATACTATGAGGTATATTTAAAGTATATTCTTTCAATTTATTTTTCATGATCAATACATAATGATTAACAAAAATATTGGTACGTGTTTATCTAAATTTCTTTTAGATTTATTAAATTAAATTACTTAACCTAAACATTTTTTCTCATCCCCAAAATATTTTTCGGTTAGATATTTTTTAAGAGCAACTAGAACCAATTTTACCTTCATTTTAGATATTTTTTAACTAGAGTAACGCTAAAATTAGTCTTTAATTATAAATATTCTGGAGCAGCTCAAGAACGTGACACAATGTATAAGATGAAAAAGATAATGCACTTTATTTTAGCCGCTGCCGAGAAAGTTACCAATAAAATCAGCTCAATATTTTTCAATTTTATTTTGTTATCTTTCACACCGGTTTCCCCAATAAAGAATTTCTTTTTAAAAGTATATTATACCTAAATAGGGTTCTTTTTAATGCTTTATATATTTGATTGAATTTTTTTTAAATAACAAAACCCTTTAAAAACTCCAACTGTTTAGTAAAACTATATTTAAAAAATAGGTACATAATTCTAAGTAGTAAAGTGGGGTGCCTACTCGTTTTTCGACTTTGTCAATCTGATCGTGTTTTTAATTCTTGCCTTTGTTTTGAATTTATACTCTAGAGACAGCTGATGTAAAAATAAAGTGATATAAATAAATGATTAATTTATATTTTAAATTTTTATTTTTAATATTTTTATCATAAGAAAAGTAAGTACTCCTTTTATTGCAACATACAAAATGGAACATTTGTGCTCCTTTATATTTTTAAAAATTAATTGTATTATCCCGTGTATTTCTTACATGAATACATTTAAAAGAAAACACAGAAAGATGCTTTTCAAATTAAAATATTCTTAATTTTAAAAAAATACAAAAAGGCCTAGGTGGGGATGTTACAGCAACTATAAACATAGCAAAATGAGGTCTGCGTATGGAGGAGTTACAACCAGTTTAATGACTAGCCATCCTTCCCTTTCTGCTTGTATTGCTTTAAATATTAAAAAAAAACCTACAATTGATAGATCTTTTAAGCCTAATAATAATTACATGTTTATGAACATAACTAAAATAAATTTGAAAATGCTTAGAAGACAGTACGAATCAGCGAACAATTAAAAAGTTATAGACAGATTTATACATATATGTACACAGGGTGTATCAGTGTATCAGGAAAATAACGGTTTTACAAACTTTCAAGACAGATAGAAAAAACATAGAAGATGAGAAATCACATAGATGAATCGCAGGCATGATCGGGAACGCTTTCCTGACGCGGTAGTGACAACATAAAACATAAGAAAGACAGGACACGAATAAGAGGTAAGATATTTTACTTACAGGGGGAGGGCACGACTAAGGAAATTCATTTGGAACGAGACTTGGTATAATAGTAGTACTCCATTAGGGTGTTCAACCCTCAATGTATTTGCGCCGAATGGCCAGTCAATTCGGAGAAAATAGCATTCGAAGTTTATGCTTAGCTTTTATACAATTAAGTTTTAAGTGCTACTGGCGACCCATTGGCACAGTTGTCAAAGCATACGCTTTCTACGCGGACGGACAGGGTTCTAGTCGCGTGATCAATTATTTTTTCCAATTCATTTAATGTTTTCTTTAAATTAAATAAATTTATTTATTAAATATTAAATGATATGATTATAAATAATTATTATTTATAATATTAAATGATATTAAATAATCAATAATCTATATTATTTTTACTATTTAATCATTTAATATTAAATGATTAAATAATAAAAATAATATATGTTATTGATTATGTTATATTGTATATAATATTTTATTTATAATTTATTGTATTTCACATCATAAAACTATTTGTAACTAATTTCTATATAAAATGTCATTTAATATTTATTATATATTTTATTATAAATATTATTTATTAAGATAAAAATATATTTATAAAATATAATATAAATATTTATTTAATTTCAGTAATTATTTTACTTTATAAAATATAAAATAATTACATAAAATATCATTTTATATTTAATAAATAAATTTATTTAATTTTAAAAAAAATAACTAAGCGAATTGGAAAAAAAAAATGATCGCGTGATTAGAGCCCCGTCCGTCCACGTAGAAAGCAGATGCTTTGACAACTGTGCTATTAAGTCGCTGGCATTACTAAAAACTTAATTGTATAAAAGCTAAGCATGCATTTCGAATGCTATTTTCTTCGAATTGACTGGCCATTCGGCGCTAATACATTGAGGGTTGAACACCCTAATGGAGTTCTACTATTATACCAAGTCTCGCCCCAAAATGAATTTCCTTAGTCGTGCCCTCCCCTTGTAAGTACAGAAAAATTAATTAAAAAGAATATTAAGAGGGCAATAATGGTGCATGCTGGGTGATACGGGTGCACGTCTTTAGTATGCGGGATCCTCCAGACGGTCATATTGACTACTGGCCATAGCCAACATACTGGTCCGGGATTTTTTTGGACCAGATCGAGCACAGTCTTCTCGTTGTTTGGCGTTCTTAATCTTCACTCTCGTTTCTGAGTGTACACGATGAAGTATCAGCTGTCGGACAATGTCTAGTGAAAGCGTGCAATGAACGCTTGCCTCAGAGATTGCTTTCTCGGATAACGTTACGCATACAACCACTGTGCAGTTCGTCCATTGCAATCAGCGGTCTAGTATGCCAGACGTATATCAGCGAGCTCAGCGTTCGTGTAAGGTTTGATCCTACTACCACTTTTTCGGCAGCCGAATTGGAGCTACTTAGTGAACAAGGCAGCACAAACCGCGTGTGCGCATGCACCATCATCTGATGCTTTGACTTACGTAGTGCGTTCCATCACGTACATTAAGAAAGACTTCCCAGAATTTTTGCTGTAATAAAAATAATAAACATGTTTTCTACTCTTATTCTTGTCCTGTTTTTCTTGTGTTTTGTTTTTTCACTACCGAGCAAGGAAAACGTTTCTAATCCTGCACTCATAAGTGATTTCCTATCGTTTATGTATACTCTATGTGTGTCCTGAAAGTTTGCAACCATTGTACTGGTGCGCCCTCTATATATTTAGTTTTGTGAATAGTAATTAAGAGAAATACACACATTAGAATTTATAATTAAAAATAACAAATATTTCAAAATAAAAAATACTGAAATATCGAACACTCTTTAGGAGATCTACTTAAAGATTCAGTAGATACATTCAGTAATTTTTTATATTAAGCGAAAATTAAGCTTAATATAAGCAATATAAGCAACAACTAAGTAAACATAAAAAATTTATACATTTAAATATTTATTTTAATTTACAATTTACTGTAAAAATTCATTAATGGAGTGTTAAGAAATTATTTCTTAAATAAGTAAATAATATCACTTAGATAAAACGGCTGCTTTTTGGATGATTTTTTTTAATGTTTAACTTTTGTGAAAAGAAAGACAATAAAAATGAAAGCATGCTTTGCCTGAATGTTTCTTATTTGTTTTATAGGAGGCAATTCTACATTAAAGAAAAGGATGTTCAAGTGTATCGAAATTGCCGAGGTGATTGTATCAGTTCAAGAGATGATAAATTAAATACTGATAATTGTGGAGTATGTCATTTTGGAACATCTCCATTTCTAGATTGCACTAATACATGTTACTTACCCAGTAAGTAGGTATTGCAAGTACTTCAAATCGAAGTGTTTCTATAAGTTTGAAAATGACCAAAACTATACAGAAATCTTAAAGGCCATAATGTAAAACATGTGTTGACAGTAGGCGTGTTTCAAATTGGTGGAAAAGGTACGATAAATAGCTACACCGGCTCTTCAGTGCAATTAATAATGTTCATTTCGTATCAGATACGAAAAATAACCAATTCGGAAATAGATTAATACATTAAAATCCAAACCATTGAAACCACACAGAGAGAGGGTTACTCGTATATTAACGTCGCATAAGAAAGCAAAACACGAAGGCTTTTGGCAACGGACTTCGTAATTTTGAATCTCGTTCATGTAACGAGGGGGACACTTGAGCTAACACCCCCCTCCTAACTACCACACCACACCAATGAAAGAACATTAAGCCTCGGAAGATTTAACATACATTGGCTTCCTCTACATGGCGGGTCTTTGATTATATCAGTAGATTTTCACAGAGCATGTAAGTATCAGAAGAAAAAAAATCAACTTATATAATAACATTCATATTCGCTGTTTTGATCCTTCTGACTACTTGTGAAAAAGGACTGATTACATCGCTCCTTTATTTTTTTAATAAAGCATTATTCTTTTTTAAAATTTTCTCATTATACTTTACTTAATGTAGCACAATTCAACTGCTTCAAATAATCTATATACACACACTGGCCATTGAATAAGAAACCCAAGATAAATATTTTATTGGACCACTTTTTGCACGGATAACTCCTCTGTTTCATTTGGATATCGAGTCTATATGCTTCTGGAGTTCATTTAAGTCCTGAGAATACCATGCATTTGCTATGTAGCTTTTTAGATCTTGTGAATTAGATGAAAGAGAAAAGTGCTGTCGGATGTGTCTTTCCACCTTTTCCCACACATTTTCTATAGGATTAAGATACCGCATATGGGTGGCCAGGAAAGATGTAAGAAGTCAGACTGGTTCAACGAACCAATTTTGAACACTTCTGGCACTATGTTTAATAGCACTTGGGTTGTTGGTGTTTGGGGATTCGAGCAAAGATCAGCCATAGCAACTGTTAAGTAATATTTTATTTACTACCTTCACTTAATCAACCAATTAAAGATAGGGAATGCACTGAAAAAATAACCCGGAACAATCGAATATGCTTAATACTACTAACATATAATTAAAATTACTTAACTTAATCCTGAAGCGCTCTTGGTTCCTAAGCTAGAATTCTCTGTAAATATCTTGTTTAGCTATACACCTCCTGTAGTAAGCTTGGTTACAATTTAATCAGCTTTTAATTGCCAACTATCAACCATCATCGCGTACACTAATGCCATCGTCAGAAGTACTCATATAACTAAATCTTTTCTTCGCCGATGGAAGTTTTCAACAGAACTTACAGTTAAAACGAATAATTTTACCCCAAGAGGATTAGTTGAAGATTGGAGATGTGTATACATATAAAAATTGTTATGCGAGAATTTCGGTCTCTACTTCTGTACCGCAATAGTCTTGCTGCCGGAATGATCGTTTGTGGGCCAAGATAAAAATTACTGAGAATATTCTTTCAATAATTGTAAATCGTGGATGATTTGGAGATTTTTAATATGGTAGCAAAATCTATTCGTTCTATTGTGCCAATTGTATTGTTTTAAAATCTTATTCATGTTGTGTACTCGAGAACTAACTTCAAAAAAGAAGCGAACAAAACGTTAAACAAGAATTTTTTTTAAAAAAACCGTGAATGAAATGAACAAGAAAGAATAAAATGTTTAACGTATCAATCGTAAAATTTTAGAAACAGAGAAACTACATTTAAATTAATAAAGTAAATCATATTCTTGCTATACGGCCATACATAAGTGCACTACTGGTCATTAAAATTATTACACCTGGAAGAAATGCAGATAACAAAATTATATTTATTGGACAAATATATTATGTTGGAAATAACAAGTGATTACATTTTCAAGAAATTTGGGTTCATATATCTTGTGAAATCAGTACCCAGAACAACCATCTCTGGCAATAATAACAAAACTAATACGTCTGGGCATTGAGTCAAACAGAGATTGGATGGCACGCACAGGTACAGATATCCATGCAGCTTCAACATGCTGCCACCGCTCATCAACCGTAGTAAATGGCGTAATCACTCGGCCAATCGCTCCAACCAATCGCTCGGCAACCATATATCAGACATTTTCCATTGGCGAGAGATCTGGTGAACGTGCAGGCAAGGGCAACTGCCGAACATTTTTCGTATCAAGGAAGGTCAATACAATACGGCAACAGGAGGTAATGCATTACCTGCTGAAATGTAAGGTTTCGCAGGGCTCGAATAAAGAGTAGTGCCACTGGTCGTAACACACCAGATAACGAGCACTATTCAAGGTGTCGTCAGTGCGAACAAGAGGTGACTGAGACGTGTATCCAATAGCACCCCATACCATCATGTCTGGTGTGATGATGAATAATACACACGCTGCCAATGTGCGTTCACCACGATGTTGCCACACACGGATGTGCCCATCTTGATGATGTAAAAAGAAACATGGATTCATCTGAAAAAGGACGTCTCTCCATTCATGGGCTCAGATTCGTCGTTGATCAAACCATTGAAGACGATCTGGTATGTGATGCAGGATAGCCGCAACCTTGGGTTCCGAGCTGAGAATCAGTGCTGCTGCAAACGTCATCGAACTCTTCATGCAGACATTTGTTGTCTTGCAAACAACTCCAATTCTTGACTCAGGGCTCGTAACGTGACCGCACGATCCATTAAGACCATGAGGTAACATGCCTGTCTTTTCGGCTGTTAGTGATAGGGGGCCATTGAGATCCAGAACGTCTTTTCGTATTACCGTCCTGAACCCATCGATTTCATGTTCTGCTAACAGCCATGGGATCCCGACTGACGCGAGCAGAAATACTACGATACGATAAACAGCAAACTCGGTACTCTACAATTCAACTTTTATCAAAGCCAGAAACGTGCTGGTATGCATTTCTGCTTTTTACACGAGGCATCATAACAACTGTTCACCAGACAACAATGTTCAAATGCAATTTTTGTATGAAATCGGATGAACAATTTCCTCATTAACACACACAGTAGGTATCGCTACCGGCACCTGTTTTGTCTGAATGAGCTGAAAAGCTAATCTTTTGCATATCGCAGCACCTTCTTTCTGTCATTTAAGTTTCGCGTCTTTAGTATGTCGCCTTCTTGGTGTAGCAATTTTAATGACCAGTAGTGTATTTCCTATATGTTTAATTCAATCTAAGAGATTCTGAAAGGCAAACTTAAAGAATCATAATGCAATTGGAAATATTTCCTATTTTTTCACTCCAATTAATTAAACTGGTGCAATATTTATAGTCGTATGCTTTTTCCAAATTCATTTTACAAAACGTTTTGTTGAGAATTTCTTAAAAATAACTTAATTCTTCCTTTTCCTGTGTCAGATAAAGAGAAACAGATGGCAAAAATTCAATGTGGTCGTTGTGTTGGAGGTACAACAGGCATCCTCGAATCTCAAGTTTTAGATCCCTGTGGAAACTGTAGAAGTGATGATGTAGAGTGTCCATGCAATGGGTATGAAATTCTACTTCCGTGGAGTTTTATAAAAAGTTTTGGAATGCCTGCTGAATAATAATTTTAAGCTTCGCAAGTGTGAAAAAAGTTCGGTGTATGAATAGAGTGATAGCTCATAAAAATCCTTTAAAAACAGTAATCAAATTTTTTTTAAAAATATGTCTAAAATGTCCAAGAACTAAAATTAAAAAAAGAACCAATTAACTAATGGAATAATGTACTGGAGATTGAAATGACAATATGAACAGGTACATTATATAATAATAACACATCACTTGAAACGAGTTTAAATCCCTTCTACCCTGTGATCCAGCTAAAGGTGTGGAAGGAATTAAAGGATCATGTGCGAATTGATAAATTCCAATTATTTTATTTATCACTGTAATCAACTCAAACACAAATAACACTTTAAATAGAATAATTCAGCAAGCAATAGAGAGAAGAGACGAGATTCCCGTTTGTAATTTGAGGAGAATATGTTTAATACTGCGGCTCTTCTCCTTAATATTACTTTCCACAGAGCTTACGTATTTAATGTCCTCACTACTAATTTAACACTCTAAACATCAACTTAATATAAGATGACAGTACCTGAATATATATATATATATATGCAGTCTTCTACTTAATCGAACTAGACTCTAACACTTCTTGGTTATAATCTTTTACAAGGACTTAAACCAATTCTGGAAAGCTTCACCTTGTAACTATCTTGTCACCTCTTGTTAGCTAAACTTCTGACTGTCTTATTTTTTGTTTACCAATTCTCTTCACTGCCAATTCACTAACTATTCACTATTCACTTCACTTCTAATCCACTCATAATTCACTAACTCTTAAACTCGCGAAGAAGGAATATATATAATAAACTTAATTTGCATATCACGTTTCCTTCTTTTAGGAGTAGATTGGTTAAAATTTGCAGGCCCAAAAGAATACCCAAAAGGACTTGTTAGTTGAAGGTCGCGTATATATCCGTCAGACACTCAATAAGTTCCGGGCCTAGCATATATATGGCGCTACCTTCAAACTATCCTAAGTCTAGCATAGTAGTACTAACTTTCAAATGGCACGTGTCAAAATTTCGTGATAATATCTTATTTAGTTGAAAAGTTAGTGGTTTTAGCGAAGCAACTTTTGTTTGCTTAGAAACCACGGATCAAAAGAATTTCGTGTATTCATTAAACATTGCTTTTTGATGGAGGAAATGGTCGAACAAACACAAACGACGCTGAACTTTCAGGTCACCCGAAATTTGCTGTTGTTCCAGAAAATATCAAACAAGTTCAAAAATCAATTTAGCTGGTCGTAAATTGAAGTTGTGTGAGATAGCAGAAGATTTAAAGGTATCAGAAGACCGTGTATTCACTATTTTGTATGATCATTTGTCAATGAGAAAGCTGTGTTCAAAGTGGGTGTCACGTTCGCTCACTGTCGATCAAGAACATCAGCTCATCGACGATTCAGAGCGCTTGTTTAAAACTGTTTAAGCGAAATAAAGAGGATTCTTTACGTAGATATGTGTCAATGAATGAAACATGGATCCATTACTACACGCCTGATTCAAAAAGATTGTCAGCTGAGTGGACAGCAGCCGGTGATAGCCGTCCAAAGCAACCAAAAACTCAAACGTCAGCTTGCAAGTTTATGGCATCCGTATTTTGCTATGCGCATGGAATTGTGTATATTGACTACCTTGAGAAAGACAAAACAATTATTAATAAATATTACATGGTGTTATTGGATTAATTGAATAAAAAAATACAGAAAAACGTCCTCAAATGCAAAAGAAAAAAGTGCTGTTTCACCAAAACAATGCTCCGTGTCACAAGATCCTGAAAACGATGGTCAAATTGAGCGAGTTGAGCTTCGAATTACTTTTAAATCCTCCGTACAGCCAAGATCTGGCCCCCAGTGACCACTAGCTGTTTTCAGACCTTAAGAGAATGCTACAGGGGAAGAGGTTTGGCTCAAATGAAGAAGTAATTGCTGATGTTGAAGCCTATTTTGAGAGCAAAGACAAATCGTTCTACGAAAAGGTATTACAAATTAGAAGAGTGCTAGGCTGAATGTATCACTCTTGAAGGGAATAAATAAAGTTCAATTTTGTGTAAAAGTTGTTGTTTTATTAGTGTTAGGCCCGGGACTTATTGTACGATGTGTTAGCATCTGTGCTTAAAAAGATTGAAACTAATACAAATTATCTAAATAGAATTTTTAAAAACGAGAGAAATTGGAAAAATTTGAAGTGAAAAATTTATTAAGAAAAGTTTATAAAAATAAAATATGATAATCAATTATTTCATTATTTTGTGTATTTATTTATTATTTTTAAAAAGAGGAAAAAAATAAAGAAAAAAATTTAGTTTGAGCATTAATTTTGTGTTGTTCTTAAATATATTTTTCATTTGTTTCCTGCAGCACAGGAAAACCTGATGCGTGTGGAATTTGTAATGGTGGAGGAACTTCTTGCCTGCGCGTCTCTAGATTTCATCCCCGTGCATTACCTGCAAATACAAAAGCTATGGTGAGTTTTGAATTGTTATAATATTATTTGCAAAAAATTATTATGTGACAAATAAAAATGTTAAAACAAAGCTTTTCAATTGAGCTAATGGTTATAGAACTAAAATTTAATGTAAATATCTATGATATTTCAGGATATGTTGCAAAAATTTTCAAAAAGATATCTCTTTATATTCCTTAAATACAACGAAACCTTTGCTAGTTGACTTCTGAAAAAAGATCGTGCTAAACTAACTCATTCAACAGTATAATACACATTTTTTCAATAGATATATAATTATTAGATGAAACACACTAAAATCGCACTTATAGTATAATTCGAAAAAAAATATACCTAATCTTCTTTATGAATTTATAATTATTACTGTAAAAAGAGAGAAATCTGTATTCATTTTGCACTATTTCTTATTTCAATTACAAAGACAAGCCTAAACCTACCTTCATTTTGGTCAAATTGCTCTAAAAATCTTCTACCCTTTTACAGCAAATTGATTTAAACATTCGTAGTATACAATATTTTCTAAATTGAATTACACACAATCACAAACACATACACCAGGGGTGGGCAGACTTTTCCAGGATGCGGCTACTTCTAATTTTTTCAAGCTGTTGCGGTCCACCTAGTGTTAGTGAAGGGCGGGGGAAGGTTCCACCGGTTCGGACCCTCCTCATAGCCCTTGATTTTTTTCCGATTCATTATAATCCTATGTATATAGTTCGTTAAATGTAATTAAGTATTTGTTATTAGTAATTTTTTATTATTAATGCTAATTATATATTCAGTGATTTATTTTTCGCTATTTTTTTTATCCCGACAATCGACAAAACAAAACAAAAAATGTTTGGCTGCGTATTGGGGTATGATACGAGAATAGTAGACCTTCGACCCCCATCCCCCTTGAAAAATTCTTGTGTGCGCTACTGCCCAATGTCGTAGGTATGTTGAGGTAAGGAAATGGTTGTTATTATAACTTAATAATAAATACGGAATATGTACTTATATATACTTACAAAACTAAAATTAAAAGCAACACTTTTAAAACCACGTTTAAAGCAAAACGCAAGATTCAAACTTATTAATAATAGCCACAAATATATTTATATCAAATGACGTATTTATTATGAAGCTATTCCAAAATATATTGAAAAATAAAACATTTCCATCTAAAGTTAGTTCGTGTTGTTATAGTCAGTAGAAGACAGTCTGCGTATTGTCAGCCAATCTTGAATTTTCCGTATATAATTACAAAATGCTAAAATCTTCAGGTGGTCACCCTAGAAATGTCTTAGCGGTCCACCGATCGATCGCGATCGACGTAATGCCCACCTCGGACATACACACTCACACACATATATATACACTATCTACCAATGAGTAAGGGGACATCTGTGATAAAAGAGATAAACAATATTTATTCATATCCAATAGTTGGTAGAGCCTCCACCTGAAGCAATTACAGCCTTAATGCCTCCCAGACATACTTTCCACAACTATTTGAATGATGGACAACGGTATTTTCTTCTACTCAGGGGGGTTTGAAAAAGACATTCAAGTTCTTTCACCGATTTTAGACGGTTGCCGCATCCCTTAATTTGGTGATCCAACTCGCTCCAGAAGTTTTCTGTTTGATTCAAGTCTAGACTCTGGGCAGACCAGTCCAGTCGGTTTGCTCTATTGTTATGATACCAATCCATGGTGGACCTCCAAACATGACAAGTGACGCTGTGATCCTGGAAGTGACAATGATACAACCCGTAAAATTGCCACAGCGTAGGAAGCACATTGTTCTCTAGAATAGCGAGTCGGCGTTGAACTTACCATGAATTGGGATCAAGGGCTACCATTCATACCACGAGAAACATCCCCAGCCCATTACTTCGGCTCCACCAGATTTTACTGTAGGCATAATGCATTCTGGCAAAAGACGTTCTCCAGGCATGCTCCAAAGCTATACTCAGCCATCTGACTGAGAGAGTTTGAACTTTGATTCATCAGAGAACCTGTTTCCTTTCATCTACGGTTCAATTTCGAAGTGCCTTGCGCCATCTCAACCGAGTATAGCGGTTGGATTTTTTGATTAAAAGTTTAGGGGTGGCAGCATAACCATGGAAACCAAGCAAAAGTGTTTCCATACGGATAAGTATTATTGAAACAACAATCCCGAGTGCTTATTGGATCTCCTGGCTCATCGGTTTGGTGCGGTTTTTCTGAAATTTCTTTGGACAACACTTGTCAGCCTCTGTTTCTTAGTTTTGTAAGTCTGTCAGGTGGAAGCTCATTCCAACAATCACCACTCACTTTCCACTTTTTAATCATAAAAAATACTGTTGATTTTGGAATGTTTAATTCACAAAATATGCCCCTTAAGAATCGGTCATTTCTATGATATCTGAAAATTACGCCCTTTTCGAAATCAGACAGCTCTGAATTTAGTGGCATCTTACATGTGATTAATGCCAATGCTGTTTCCTACACGATAATTAAGTACAGAAGGCGTGACGAAGATCAGTAGCGCAAATATCCTCATTTGTATGAGTGTCTAAATACTTTTTTGGTAAATAGCGTATATATACTTTTTAAAAATACTATTAAATTTCTACTTTTAACTGACATGTTAATTGTATGAATATGGGCTTATAATACAGTTTATCTCTTCACACCCCGTTTGGCAGAGAGCCTTGATCTCATGAGGGATATTTTGCATTGATATAATTGAATTTTGAGGAGGGATAGTAAATAGGGGGCGACTAAAAAATTTATTCATTTTCCTTGTTTTGACATGAGAAGTAGTATTTCATGTTGAGTGTGTGCTTGATTATCTATGTCGTGAGTTGCGTTAAGTGGCTCAAGACTGAATTTAAAACACATTCATTTTACAAATTTAAACATTGATGTTTAATATGTTAAGCAAAACAATACTCAAGTGCTTTCTGCATTCCTTCGAAGTTTGGATGCTCAGATGTGCGTTGGAAGGGGCTTCTTGTTCAGGGTCATAGATCTTTGCTTTAATAGAGCGTTGATGTGTATGGTGTGGGTCTATTCCAGAAGTCATGTCGGTCTAAAACAAAAGCCTTTTTTAAAATAAAAAAAAATTGGAATTTTTGCTTTTTGTTTATTTTAGAAAGTTGATTAAGTTACACCTTTATAGAAAGACATGAGACTTGGAATTTTCTTATTGGACATAGCTTATTACCATTCAGCGTTGGTCTTTTGCCATCATGCATGGGATGGAGTTTGATGTCGGAGTCGAGAGATTTTTTTGGTGTGAACCTTGTCCAGATTTTTACATTCCTAGACATATGTAAGGTCTAAAAGTCTGAACATCCTCACAATTTTTAAGTTGAAGTTGTCTTATTTTAGACACTTTCTCACAAGAAACCAAGTAGCCACACACACATTGGAATCACTTATGAAAATATTGATTCTTCATAGAAAGTCCATTTGAAATTGGAGTTTGTGTCGCAACTGTGTTGTTTTGACGATTTAATGACTAGGACTGTTTTTAATAGGGTTTGCAGCTCCGGGATTCCGGGATTAAAATAACTAATCCCAGGATTTAATTTTTGTCTGAATTATATTTTGAAATTTTTTTCAAAGTATTGTGAATCTGGTATTATATTTAATGTATCTTATTTACTTTTTCTTGTACTGTATACGTTTAATGTCAGTTTTCTTAAGTGTTGAACCTTGAAAGGTTCGAGGGTGTGAACGTTATGCCATGAAATTTGATACGTGTTTTCTCTTATTTTCTTCTGTAACTTTATCCCCATTACGAGTGGGGTCAGAAAACGGACGTTTCTCCTACCCTCAGGATGTCTGGTGTCAATTAACTTGGACAGAAGCATTTATAATTTTTGGAAGATATCTAGTAGGGTTTTCAGCCCGGGATCCCGGAATTCCAAAACCTCTGGATCCCGGTATTTTTTTTTCATTCCGGAAATCCCGGGATTTAATTTTTGCTGAATTATATTCAAAAAATTTTTTTCATAAAAATTTTCTAAGAACTTAATTTTTAAAAATTCATATTCTGTTTATGAAATATGTATGTAGAATTTTTTGCACAATTATAAGTGTTATATGTAAAAAAAATACATGCACAGTATGGGAGAACGTCGCAAAAATCTAAGTGGCTCACTGCAATTCGTACACAATAATATAAATTACATCACAAGAATAGAATAGATTTTGTTTCATCACAAGAATAGAATAAATAGACAAGAATAGATTTTTTTTATTCTTCAACTAAATGCCGTTAATTAATAGCGGACCTGCTTGGAAGACTAAAGACACTTTAAATCCCATTGCATTACTAACAGCTCATGCAAATGGATTTTCAATTTCAAATGAGGTAACCCTTGAAATTGATTCACATTATGATTCAATAACTGGATCCATTTATATACAAAAACCATTAAGTGTAGCAGAATAACTAAATAAAGTTATCAAAGAGGTATATGCATTAATGCAATCTGTTAGATTTGAGACACTGTCATCACAAATTCAAAAAGAAATGTCTCTTTTTTGCAAATGGAGGGAGACGTGGTGACTACATGAAAAGAACATAATCCTAATTAATGACGATAATACCTACTAGTAAAGAATTCGAACGTGCATTTTCTACGGCAGGACGATTTGTAACAAAACTAAGAATACGTTCTAACGTTGAAACGCTGGATGAGCTGTGTTTTATAAGCTTATTTACAGAAACGCAAGAAATGAAGAAATGCTTTTTTTTTAAAATTTCATTATGTACTATTCTTATTTGTTTTTATGATGAATTTATTTTTTTATTTGTTTCATTAAAACAATATTAAATCAATTTTTAATTATATTTTCAGTTTTATTATGCAATTTCAACTATGCTAATATGTAAGTATTTTTAATAAATAGTCTAATCCTAATCTCGGGACCAATCCCGGGATTTGGATAATGTAATCCCGAACTCCCGAGATTGAAAATATGACACGGGATTACAAACCCTAGTTTTTAATATATAAAGCAGTGTTTCCAACGTCTTTGTAGTTCTTTCTATACATTGAACTGTGTAATTAGGTATTCGGATATTATTGTCTGGGTCGTGTTATATATACACTAATGGATTCTACTAATATCAAGGATTATAGAGTTGTTACTACAGCCTTTTAAAATTCCAATTTACCTTAAAGGACATTTACATTCTGAATGGTCAAAGAAAAAAAGAAAAACGCAATGAGCATTGAGCCAACTGATGGCTACTAAGAGATGGAATTACGGTTGAAGTTAAAGATTGTTACCGTGAATGCTTTTTTTATTTCGCTTAAGTTGAACAGTTTTTAAAATTGATGTACTTCTATGAAGAAGGATGAGGAGAAGAGACGATTGATTGTTTATTAACTTCGCATTTAAAAGTAATAGGAGAGCTACTGACTTTCATAAATTTAAACTACGGTCAAGTACAAGGATGAAACTTGAGTTGATCTCCCATTTTCCATATTTTCATGCCATTTCAAAACGAAGATTTTGAGCCTCGACAGACATAGCGTGCAATACCTTATCTACAGAATAGGCGTGACACCTAGATTCAAGTATATGATCTCAAAGAAACAACACAGCTAAGGTAGTCCAGTGATCAAGGTCATGAACTTGTGTGTGTGTGTGCCATGAGTTTTAGGCCTAGTGCCGTTGTAGATCCGCTTTGCAGAAAGTTGCATGTTAAATTTGTCGTGTAGAAATTGGTTTGTGGTGTAAAAGATAGGAGATGTGGGTGAAAATGGGTCAGGTGTCGTCCTCGTCACTTGTCCATGGTTCAAAACTACGAGGTCATTTGAAAATAGCCCTCGTGCAGCTGTATAGTGCAACGTAAAACACTGCTCAAAAAATTAGATGATCAAACAAAAAAAGGAAAGAAACCGTTGCACGATAGCCATGCATTGTCATAAAATGAAGAGTATAGGTATAACGAAACATAATACAGAAAAAAATAAGCACAAAAAAATTTATGGGAGCTTTTATTATTTTGAATGTTATAAATAATATGAAATGATGCTTCAGACCAACAATCTGGTTATATGTAAATGACCAAAAAAAAACCGGATTTGTTGGAATTGATACAGGATGTTTAGTATGATGTGTGGTATCCCCGATCTGCTAGGACTGCTGCACACCTCTTAGGCATGGATGCGATGAAGTTATCGATGATACTTTGGGGAATACTAGTCCACTCTTCAAGAAGTGCAATCTCCACGTTCCGGACACTAAGAGAAGGCAGTGATATCGCTGAATGCATCGTCCGAATGAGTCCCAAGCATGCTGGATAAATGATTTAGGTCAGTATAATATGCTGGCCATTCCATCCGATGTTTTGTTTCAGCTTCAAGAAAGTTCTCCACAAGACGAACTGTATGATTTTTGGCATTATCCTGCATTAAAAGAAAGGAATTTCAAAAAGCTGCAGCGTAAAGTACGACATTAAATCTTAGGATCTTCTTTGCATACTTTTGAGCCCTTAACTTTCCATTTCGTATGATGTGCAGGTCAGTACGTCCACCTATGCTGATACCAGAGCAATACCATCAAACCATCTAGTTTGTAATGCGCTTTTTCCTGAACGGATATTGGGTTATTGCGAGTCCCCCTTTCCGCCATATCAAAACACGTCTAGCGTCCTTCTCTAACGTGAATTCGGATTCGTCCATAAACAGCACTTGACTCAAACCACCTTGCTGACAACCTCTTTGATTTGCATATGAAGTTTTTTCTTTTGTCTTTAGTCAATCTTTAGACAATGGATGTTTTGCTTTACGTTAATTATCAGAAGAAATATTTGCGTAATTTCGTTAAATCCATGTGCTCTCCTAATTTTTTTGAGCAATGTACAAGTCTTACTCGAAAGAAACAACAGAGCCCACGAATTCGGGATCATAACCACTCAATTGCCGCGGCGTAATAGGAGTGGGAGTAAAATGGTTCTAATGTTGGTTAAAGGTTGCTTTGTGAGCTTCAATTTTTCCCCCCTTTCTTCCCATACGTTTATAGTGAAGAGATTCGAAATATCTTTGTTGTCTGTGGAGAATGCCCGTACTTGCAATATTTTGCTCTGGTGTCACTCGACTTGGGGCAGTGTTTTTCTAAACACATATCTTTTATCCAGATTTGAGATTGCGCGAGGGAAAGAGGATGGTGCAAATAAAGAGTTAGGAGTGTTTGAAATAAGTATAGCATCAATAGTACTGATTGGGGTTTCTATCTATTGTTAATGGTTCCAGTTTAATTTTAAGGTAATATAGTGTATCTACGTTAATAATTTCAATATTTCTATGATTTATTTAGCAGATGGATGAAGAAGGAGCACAGAGCGCATGAAAAAGGGTTTTTCCACTTCTACGGGTGTAAAAGATTCCCATTTTTTAGCCACAATTGTAGAATTATGTTATTGGAGGCGGTTTCTATGGGGAGTTCTTGCATTATCTTTTTAATATTTCACATTAGGGAACTTAAAAGTGTGGTCTTCCATTTTTTTTATATGGTGTGTGATTTTTCTCTGTAACTTCAAATTTTTCTTTTAAATTTAAGCCTGTAAGCTCACCAGTTATGCCAAGAAGTAATGTCTATTTTGATTTTAAAGACATATGATGTTCTTTAATTTGCATTTTTGTCTATATATTTAGATTATAAATTAATTTTTTTCCTTGAATGAATACATGCAAGTAAAAGAATATTGACTTTTTTTTATAATTTTGATAGTTCGCTTTAGAACTTTGTAATTTTATTTTCGTTATTTGTGTAAAGTTTCAGATGGATTTCATAATTAATTCAATTAGAAATAAAATTTCCTCTTTAGTAAGGAAAACGCAACTTATTAGAAATTATTGATTTCTGTGAGTCAAACTTTTATTTCGAGAACAATTTATGTTTCAAAATGATAAAATATTGCTTTAAAAATTATTTTTGCAATAGTTTGAAAATAAAAATTTCTGAATAAGACTTTTGTCAGTAAAAAAATGAAAAAAAATTTAGCAACAACTTTTTTATATATCTTCAAAGTATAATTTTATTTTAGCTCACATGAGTACTTTCTGTATTAAATTTAATTCTTTTCCAAGAATCAATGTGTTTAAAAAATTTTAATTTTTAATTTATAACTTTAAGAATAAATTAATTGATCCATAATTGGAAAAATGTATCGTATGGAAGAGTAGTTATGCTGAATTTTTATATTCTCTTTAATTCAAAAACTATTAAAAAATATTTATGATTTAGATATTTGCTTTATTTTGGTTTTGTAAGTAATTTCTCTATCATTAATTAAATTTGTTTATTTGTAGGTTGAAATTGAAGGTGCTTTTCATGGAAGAGAAAGAAATATAAAATGTGTTTTTGCATTAATACTAGGTGATCAAATACACAATAAAACTGAATTTTTTGGTTCCGGTAATGGAACTCTAGTTCAATGCTTAGTGCAATTACAAGTAGGTAAGTAAAATTTTCTTCCTTTTCAACTTTGTTATTGTATGCATAATTTGTCATATGAATTTAATTTTTATAAATAAAAGGTTTTTACGGCTTTTTCGTTTGAGTTTATTTTTATATATTATGCATCTTTCATTAAAATATAGGTACATAAAAAGCTGCAAGATACCCATTTATAGTTAATAACATATATCATATGATAAAATACATGAAGTTAACAATGCGTGTAAATTACAGATTGCACGTTTTTTTTTTTAAAAAAAAGTGAATAATTTTTTTTTAATTATCCTTTTTAAATTATTCTATTGCTCATAAAATTTTAATTGCAATAAATACAAAAGCAGAGTTTAATCTGGTCATAAAATTGCTTGAAAATTAACTTGTGGTTTTTCTATTAAAAGTACTTGCATTTTTTTAAAAAATTTCAATGGTAGCAAGCTCATAACAATAAAGTATTCGGTATTTTATATTGGAACAGTATCTCTTAATACAACTATCTGATAATAATTTCATTATTTACTAAAAGTGTTTTTAGTTAAAATATTATTAAATGTGTCAAAATGTGTTTTATTTAGAAAACATTTCCAAATGTATTTATAAGAAAAATTCTCTCTCTCTCTCTCTCTATATATATATATATTCTGAATAAGTTTTTTAAAGTTTATCAATGAGAAAAATTATCTCATCAGGAATGTACAGAGTTGGAGTGAGACTTGAAGTTGGAGATCCTAAAGAAGACTTTATTGAAGACTCTGAACTCTTAGTATACGGGCAAGGTCAAATGAATATTTTGAAATAATTTTAGTTCTTATTTTTTTTTCATTAAAAATTAGTTAAAAATTTTAATCGTTTGATATAGTGGGATACACATCAATGAGTCCAAAGCAAGCTGTTTTATATAGAAGGGGACCTCAAGAGCTGATTGTCACTTTTACAGGATCAAAAGTGCCTCGGTTACCTTTAATATGTATAATTTCTGGTGATGGTTTGTAATACTTGTTTTTTTTAACTTTTAATCGAGAATAATTTTATAAAAATATTTAATATATAAAAGGAGTACAACTAAGTTTCTGCCATTTTTTGAGTGCAGAAATTGGGCATTTGTTACAAAAGAACGGTACATTATATTTTATTCAAAGTATTGTCCTTCGCTAACCACTACTTTTACCCTTTTTTCTGATGGCATACGGATACCACGTCGGATGAACTTGTCATCTTTTGAGGCTATCCAAGAATCAGCCCAATTTTTAGTATCTTCTTGTAATGTAAATTGTTGCTTAAACATGCTCCATCGATCGGAATAAGTGAATATCTGAAGGAGAAATGTCTGGTGAATACGGCGGGTGGGATAGGACTTCCCGAGGGCTTCCATGTAGGTTTTGACAGGTATCTTAACTTCTGGACGAGCATCATTAGTTAGGGGAATAATTTTTGTGCTCGACTCAATCTCATCAAATGTGTTCAGTGGAAAGCCCCAGTAATAGTTTCGTTCGGTTTGAGAAACTTATAATACATGATAGCAAGTTGATCCCACCAAAAACACAAGATGAGTTTTTTTTCTATGAATATTTCTCAGTTGAATCATGGCCATGTGGTTCTTATGATTTCCTCTTCTTTGGGTTATCGTAGTGGATACATTTGTTATCACCAGTGGCTATACGATGCAAAAACATCTTTAGTTTAGGCCTGGAAATCAGTATTTCATTTATGCAAAATCAGCATTCAACGTTTCTCGGCTTCAGTGCATATGATACCCAGTTTCTTTGGTTTTGATTCATTCCCAAAGATTTTAAACAATGTGAAATCGCTAGTGGAGTCACTCCTAATGTAAGGGCAAGTTCTGTTGTAGCTTATGCCACCTGATCGACAGTAACATCAGATCAAGGTCCACGAAATTATCGTGGCTAAGGGCTAGAATTTTACGCCTGTCGTTAGCCTAAGCTTTGAGCCCCCAAGAAGGAGACAGTGCGATTTTGCTCGGCATGAATCTTCCTTCAATAATTTTCCTTTAGTTTCTTTGTCTTCGACGTCACACTCACTGATCTTAAGCTTTTGGAAACCCTCAAGACAACTTCTCTCACTCAAAGCAGCCTCCCGATATGCTTCTACAAGCAATCGATGCACCTCAATGACATTTTTTTTTTTTCAAATTAAAAATGGAATCAAAAGTTCCAGTAAATGACATTTAATCTGCTCAAAACTCATCAATTTTGCACTAAAAATATGTGATGCTGATCCAAAATCGCTAATGCAGGGTGGCCATAATTAAACTGCGAGAGTTCAAGGGGTGCTGGAGAGAAAACCACTGGGAAATTTGGTATCTACACGTTTCAAAATATGCGCAAATCAAATATGCAAGAAAAAAAATCACCATTTTCACCCGGTAGATGGCGCTGTACCGTATTCCAGTGCTCACCGGTGGCATATACAACTTCCAAAACCGATAGACATAGCATAATGACATTCTAAAAGGCCTATACACAATATAAAACATCACTTCGGTTTATCCAAATTCTATACAACTCACTTCAGAAATTAAATTTTTACAGTACCATAATATCAAAAATTAACATAAATTAAGATCACGAATTAAACAATCTATAAAGACGCTTTGGAAAACAATTAAACAATTATTAATTCAATGAAATTATCACATGATGTACTCAATATTCGAACTACCAGATGCAACCACATGCTTGAAGCATTTTAATTTTATACGGATAACGCCGAATAATGTGGCTCAACACTTAATGCAAAGTTAATCAGGGAAGAGATAATGTCCAAGCCACACTTCTTGCGGTCACTTGTTGCAGTATACTGGCTCCTGAACTGATACTCGTAGTAGCAATAGCGTCTTCAATTTGTTGCACTCTTTCCGGGTTTACGGGACGCACACCGCCCTCTTGTGTCTGGAATAACGCCCAATTCTCCAGTTTCTTCAAATTTAGAAATCCTGTTTTTAATCCATTGACACACTCATTGGACCTCTTCTTAATCGTTTCATATGCCGGTATTCTTTCAGAGTAACTGAATAATTCCTGTCACTCTAACAGAATATCTTCACAAACAATACACTTTCCTTCTTATTCAGCGTCATGATTGACCAATATTCAATATGGTCTTATTTTTGTACTGTTTGATGGGCTTAAAATTTGCATATATACCGTTGATAAGCATTGAAACACGGTACAGCGCCATTTATCGGGTGGAAATGGCGACTTTTTTTTCTTGCATATTTGATTTGCGCATGTTCTGAAACGTGTAGATACCAAATTTCACTGGAATATTCCCAGTGGTTTTCTCTCCAGCAATCCTTGAACACTTGCAGTTTAATTATGACCACCCTGTGCTTTAAGGTTATGGTGTTGTCAGAAGTCCATCTGAAATGACGACGCCTCCAATTCCAATAAAAACTCCCACTGTGTAATAAAATCAACTTTATTTACAATTCTAAAATATTCTCACATACACAGCTCACCAACTCATACTCGCATCTGCTCTGCTCTCCTCTAATCCGTCACTTATACATCGCAGCTGCCGAAGCAGCGCCATTTACACTCCCAACACCATCCATAGATGTAACGTCTTACTTCGGAAATTCTCACCTATAACATACTAGTGGGGGCCATCTTTTGTCAAACGATTGGAACTTATTTGTACTCTTTTTACTTTTGTATTTTAGTATTCAAAAAGTGCTATAAATCTCTTGTTAATTATTTATATTTAATAAAAGATTAGTTCAGATTAATTTTATCACCATGACTTGTTGAAAACCTCATATTAATAAAATTTTACTCTAATATTTTTTTTAGAATTGCCGGAACAGAAACGTTTAGCACCAAGTGAAGCTGATACTTTGGATTCTTGCATTATTCCATATCCTAAGTCATCAGTTGAGCTAAGTGTAGCTCAATCATTCAATGGCATTCATATATTTAATACAGTTTTTTCTTTAAAATTTTATGCCCCTCCTCCAGCAATAAAGTATTCTTATTTGGCAGAAGATGGTAAACCTTATTTTTGAAGTCTTTTTTTAAAGGAAAATATTTCAGTATTATGTATTAAGATTAGGTATTTTTTAGGTCATGCTATTGTGACGTTGTTTGATAAACCTGTAAATTTAAGTAATTTAGATGAATGTTCCAAAATGTTGAACTCTGAAACTTTGACAAGACTTGGCGCAGGAGCTGTTTGTAAATGGGCTTCAAAACAGCAGTTGATTATAAGTGTTCAAAACCCAATTAAAAGTAAGTCAGAGTAAACCAGTGGAATTTATGTGTGTATATGTATATAATGTAACTTAAAAAAGAAGCAATGTTTACTGATTATCATTGTTATTATTAAACTTCAATATTTATTTTATAGTTAACCGTTTTATTTAGGTATAAAATTTTATTCACGGATTTTGAATTTTGTCTGATAGTAAAAGTTTTATCTATTACTTGGCCAATTATCACAGTATGAGAGACAATATTGGAGTGACTATTCTGAAAAAGCTGAAATGACTCTACACGCCTCAGCTAGGGACTGCAATATCGGATCAAAAGTTCAATACCGGTATTCGGTATTTCTTAGAACTTAATACCGGGATACCGGTTTTAATGCCGGAATTCGAAATTTTAGAAAAAAAAGAAAACACAGGTGTTTCTTAGTTTTTCTTGCCAATTTTATTAGCGAGTGTAAATATGACAAGAAATAATTTGTAACTTATAAATTATGACAGTATATAAGGAATCACAAAAAAATAAAGGAACATCTTATTTATTTAAATCACAAAAAAGTGCGAACATTACTGTCATTTTACCTATAACTTCATCCAAATTATTTTTTTTTCGAAATAATCTAAAATCCCTGACGTCATGGGCTTAGAAACAGTGTTAAATTTGTACCATCATCGCAATTACATTCTTTCATCTTTACAAATTTCTATCATGTTTCGTTTTTAAATGTGTATGCATTTCCTCCATTCACTTTAATAACCCTAGAACACTTTTTACACTGTGTCATCATATTCTTTTCATTATATAAATAATGAAACCAAACCGAAGCATTATCAACTGATTTTTCATGTTCTGTAGAGTTATTCTTATTCATTATTATGGGCCATTATTTATGAGTATACATATAATAAATCTGAAAAAAAATTGGAACCCTAAAGTAAGATATGCAAATACAATATGAATAACAAACTCACCTATTTGGAAAATATTGAAATATTACACATTTTCTTCACAGGTACAACCTTAGTTTCTCAGATACAAATATCAGACTACGAATCCTGTGTAAGTGCGGTTTCGATCTACGCTGTAATAGGACATTTTTGGCCTTGGATGATTCAGATATTTTATAACTTCTCTTGATTGTACTATGCAACTTTATATTCACATTCTAATTAGTTTCGCCCCTTAGGGAGACATTGTAGTAACAGGTGTTGATGGATGAAAGAAGACAGATAAGCTCGGATGTGCTCTATTCCTCTTTCAACGAGAACTTAGTTAGGAGTAGTGTATTTAGTTCTTTTTGGCAGAGAAATAATTTATGTCTACATTTTTAAGTTCAGATTAATAATCTTTTATCTGTTGTATCTGGCAATGAAAAAATCAGATGATGGATTTAATGAGTTGCCTTACAACTGTAGGAAAAATAAAAATAAGACCAATGGATAATGAGTGAAATAACGACGTTTAATATTTTCACCTTCTGAAATGGATCTAAAATTATTTCATTTATAATATATTTTAATCATGGTGCAATAATTAACACTATAACATAAAAACAAAAACGTATACTATTTTGATATGTTGGCGATCCCTGTGAATATATACGAAACAATTTAAAAAGTCTCTAGTAAATACCGAAAAACCGGTATTTAAACTTGTAAATACTGGTGTTTCGAAACCGTATAAATAGCTCAAAATACCAGTATTTGGTATCCCGGTATACCGGTATTGCAATCCCTAGTCTTAACGGATTCGCTTCCAACGGATCCCTTCACATGTTGACGCTGTAGACAATGAGAATGCAGATACTGTGACCAAAGATGGTGCTTGTAATCATCCGATATATGCTCTGCACCTCTTACGTATTTGGAGCTGTTATCCAGGGTAAAGTGCAAAAATAAAACCACTTAGCCTGTAACATAACTGTACTACTGGTATCAGAACAATCGTCCTGGTGGTTCTCTGAAACTTGGTTGCAATATAAACTTTTACTCGATTTTTCAATGGTTATCTTAAATCTTTGACATAAACAGGTGTCAAGAGCTATGTACTAAGTGTATCACTGGGCTTGTTTCCCCAGAACATATCTCAAAGTGCTTGGGGCTATGTAGACAGGATCTTACATGCAATCCATTGTTGATTCTTTATTTTCTTAGGGTGTATAAAATCAAGGGTCTTATCTAGCCCTGCTGATCTCCGAGGATGTGCAACAACAATACTCTTAGATTGCATTTGTCTTTGATTAAGTTTCATTTCACAAGTTTTCTCCGCCTGGTTTTAGAAAGCACTAAAAAATTACTAGTTTTAATAGCTTATTAATACTTTTATTTATTCTGTTTTTAAAAATATTTGAGATCTGCGTTTTGTATTTTAATTTGAATTTTTCCTCTAATTTCTTTCCAATCTCCTATCGAATCACTCACATAATTTTTAAGTGTTCATAAAGAAGCGGTAGCCTTCTATTAACTCTCATTCATTATACGTAACTGAAATTCTCTAAAGTAAGTGCTTCAATCCATTTTATTGTGTTATTTTGCTTTTACGAGTTGAAAATAGTTTTAAAAGAATGCTAATGCAATAATATGTCGAATAGTATTCAAATATTTAATGATCTTTTTAAATTAAAAAATTACCTTTATCTTTTGAAAAAAATATTTTATGTATTCTTTTTCAAGATATTTCTGTTATAAGAATTTATATTTTTTTAGGAAATCCTTTTAGAGTTACTTTTCAGAAAGATGTATTAAAACAAGATAGTCAGAGATATTCTCTTCCTGAAACTTCCAGATTGGTACATATAAATGTTTATCTTTTATCTTATGATTGAAAAGTATCGTTAGAATACTAATTCAAATCATATTATTATATATATTATATTAATATTATTATATATATTATATAATAATATTTTTATGTATATTATATTATTATTATTGTTGTTATTATTGCTATTATGTATTTAACAAAATTCCAAATTCTTTTGCACTGGCATAAACACATGTAGCTACTCTACTAATCCAAATCATAAAATTAAATATATTATATATATTATAATAATATTTTATATATACTATACTAATATTAATGTTGTCATTATTGTTATTATATATTTAACAAAATTCGAGATTCTTTTACACTTGAATAAACACATGAAGCTACTCTACTAATCCAAATCATATTATTATATATATTATATTTATATCTTTATATATAAAATATACGTGTCACAATGTTTGTCCGCTATCGACTCCGAAACTACTCATCCGATCATAATATAATTTTGCATACTGTGGGTCATTTCGTCCAACATAAAACATAGGATGGTTTTTATTTCAATTAATCACGCCATAATTTTTTTACTGCCGGGATCCGGAAAAAACGGAAATTTTTTTAATCCGGAAAAAAATTTGCCCGTTTCCCGTAAGGGAGTATCGCAAAATGTGGAAATGCTCATGTGTCTGTGGAAGCAAATTTTACAAACCAAAATGCATGAAAATTAAGTGCCTGGCGTATTTCAGGGTGTGGAATCCGATTTTTGAGTCAGTTTCCAAAAATAACCGTAACTTTGCCGGATAAAACCGGCCGACCGTATTTTAGACACCGTAACAGGGGCTTACATTAAAAGACTTGAATCGTGAAAACTTGGACCCTGGTGTACTTCAAAATGGATAATCCGAATCTGAATATCCAGTCTGAGAAATAACTGTAACTTTGCCGGATAATTCAGGACGACCATTTATTACGTTAACCGTGGCAAGAGCTTACCCTTAATGTCTTGGTGCAGGAAAAGTGCGTTTCTGTTGTAATTCAGGATGGTGAACGAGAGTTTGAAATCGAATTTTAGAAATTCCTGTAACTTTGCCAGATAATACCGGACGACCCTAATGCTCCTTCCAGGAGACTGAACTTGCCGGCTCAGGGGAACAAAAGTAATTTCCAGTTGTATCTAGGGGCGAGAAACGATAATTTGAAATTATATTTCAGAAACTCCACTAAACTTGCCGGATACTGTCTGAATTAGGAGAAAAGGCAAATGATTCGAGTACTGTGCTTCCGGATTTTCATTATCTCTAGCGACTGGATAGCGCTGGAGCATCAAAAGTCAGCTCCGTGTGCATTTCGGAGTGTGAAATGAGAATTTGAAATTCAATTTTAGGAGTTTAGATAACTTTGCCGGATAATGCCAGTCGACCGTATTTTAGACACACCATGGCAGGGGCATGCCTTAAAAGCCTTAAATCGTGAAAACTTGGTCCCTGGTGTATTTCAAAACGGATAATCCAAAACTGATATTCAACCTGAGAAATAACAGTGGCTTTGCCGGATAATTCAGGATGACCATCTTTTACACAAACCGGGGCAGGAGCTCACCCTTTAAGTCTTGGCGCTGGAAAATTGTATTACTGGTATAATTTGAGATGGTTTAAGCGAGTCTGAAATAGAAATATAGAAATTCCTGTATTTTTGCCAGATAATGCCGGGGGATCGGAATATTCTCGGACAGCAGTACCAGCTTATCTTGCCGACGTAAAGTGAGTGAGTGAGTGAATATTAACGTCACACTTTTCAGCTACACGAAGGCTTTTGGCGACTGACCGCGTAATTTTGAACCATGGTCAAGTGACCCGGACGACACCTGAGCTGGCACGCCCTCTCCTAACTACCACACCACACCAACAGGAGGACGTTTGAGCTCTCGACAGATTTAACGTGAATCGCTCCCCTACATGGCGGGTTTTCAGTGGTGCTGGGCTCGAATCTTATTGCCTCCATAATCTTGTTACTTAATCAGAAAAAATTTTGATTTTGTGATGAAATAAACTTCCAGATACAGAGTTGTTGCCAGGTGTTCCAATGCCTTTTAAATCAATCGACTCTATTGCTGATGAAAACAAAACCGTAAATTTTCCAATCGAGTTTTTGAATTCTCTAGATGTATCAGGAAAGTCACCACACAATCTTCGGTTGAAGATTGTTTCCCTGGTTATTCTGCTGCGTAACTTAAATCCACCTAGATTATGCAACGGTGCACGTTTGACCATCAAAAGAATTACCGGGAACTTATTGAAGCAAACTTTTTGGCTGTAAAGTTTGAACGAAAACTGGGTTCTGCTTCTACGGAATTTGTTGCCACGTATTCCACTGATACCGTCAAAATCTCTAATACCATTCAAAAGGCTTCAATTCCGATTCGTTTGGCTTCCGCAATGACCATAAATGAATATGAAACCGAACAATATTCATTTGATACTTGGACTTAGAAAATCCATGTTTCTCGAATGGGCAACTAGATGTTGCATGCTCACGTGTGCGGAAACCGTTGAATCTATTTGAGTTAGCAAAATACGGGTTACCGGAAATTATTGTGCACCGATTAGCGATTAGTTGTATAAAATTATTATTTGTTATACTTTAAAATGATAAAAATAATTTTAAAAATTGCAAAGAATCAACGTTATTCACCACATTTATAAAATGAAATCTTCATATGTTGTTACTTAACGACTTCGTTAGTAATTCATGCATTACACTACACTCAAATAGGATATGAATGAAATGCAAAATTAAAATAATTTGTTGTTTTATACTTTATTTCAACCTTCCAAAATTATAAACGAAGTTTAATTTGACTGCATTGAATAGCTTAGAATAATATTGAACTAACGTATTAAAACAAAGCCACAGCAACGCGTGGCCGGGTCAGCTAGTTATTACATATATTATAATAATATTTTTATATATACTATACTAATATTATTATTGTTATTATTGTTATTATATATTTAATAAAATTCGAGATTCTTTTACACTGGAATAAACACATGTAGCAACTCTACTAGACTTTAACCACTATACCGATATCTTGTCCTACTTTCATTTGTCAAGATGATTCACGAACAAATAGTAAAGTACCTTTACGTTAAGATTCCATAAAGCACTACATAGAATTATTTAAATCAAACGTAATTTTCAAGCAATAAAAAAAGAATAAAAAATATTTAGGTAACTGGGACGTGAAGGTGCTTTAAATTTTAAATTTTTTTATTTTACTTTTAAAAAATTGAGGCCACTTTGTTGCTTTTAATGATGTATTATTTATGAGGATTCGATCAAAAGAACGCTAGAAAATTGAATTGTAATATTGTAAACAAATGTGATGTAACTGTGATTCAGGTACACTTTCTTCAAAATCCGTTGTGTATTCAATATGTATTGTAAATAACTAATTTTTCTATTCGAAGAATGTAATTTTTCTATACTATATACTCAAATTTATGTATTGAAAATTGTGCATTTTTTGTGCAAAAATTACCAAAAATTTAAATGATTTGTTACAAAATTTTGAAAAAATAATTTTTTTTGTTTTTTGAAATGTTAATTATGCCTAGTTTTGCGTTTATAAATACTCAGTGTAGTTTTAAATTATAAATCAAGTGGATGTAGTACAAAGTAGATTTTGAGGAACATTCTAAATTATTACACAGCTTGTAAAATAGACATTTCGTTTTTCCTAAGTGATTATAGTTAACATTTGAATGCTCATGAATAACTCTACACGTTTATTATATATATTTTTGGTTTTACATTAAAATAAATAAATATTCATATGTATGAATACAAAAACAGAGATTCTTTAGTTATAATTTTTAAAAACAGAGTTCCATTTAAATTAGACATCAAATTAACTTCGTAAATTCATCAAAGAGATTTTTTGTGCATTTTTATAACAATAAAAATATGTGTAAGGAATTTTGTAATATCCTGTAATGAAGATGTTCAAAGTGAAGTAAAAATACTAAAACTTATAGACATAAAACTTTGGAATTTTAAATAGAATAAGATGTGAATCGTTGATAACACGTATTGATGAAGTAGGGAAAGGGTAATTAAAAAGACTTCTAAAGAATCTATATTTTTAAAATTACAATTTAAAAACTGAGTAATGATGCAAAATAATCCAATTAACAATGGTATGACTTTATATTGTATTAAAATGTATTATTTTACAAATCATAGATGAAAATATCTTTATTTGCTATTTTCTCAAAACGCATTTTTTGGTGATTCCGGTACACTTTCCTCAAAATATACTTTACCTATAGTGCTGATATTTTGCATAATACAAGATTAACAAATTTTTAACAAAGTGAATGAATTCGTTTTCAAATAAACATTCAGAAATTTCAGATATAGCAAAATTTCTGCATAAAATTTAAAGGAAATTTGTATCACTAAATTCAAAAAACTGTTTTAATTTTTATAAATTTATATTTTAAATTTTCATTTCGTTCATTTTACAGATTGTTATGTTTACAAAAAACTCCGCGAAATTTTATAGCTATATATGCAATAGATTTTATGCAAAGTGTACCTAAAACTAAGAACATGCTTCAAAATAAAAAAAATAGTTATTGATTAATTATTGCTCTTACAGATTTATTTGTAATTTAAAATAATTTTTTTTTACATTAACAGGTACAAAAGTATACAGATAATTCAGCGTAAAAATTTTATTTCCATTGCTTTAAATTTAAGTAAGTGAGAACCATTTAAATTTGGTGCAAAAAAGTTCATTTTTCCTTCTCGCAGACGTCCCAGTTACCTTAATCAACTTAAAAAGTTTAAAAATTTATAATGTAAATTTTTTAAAAAACTGATACTTTAATTAAATGTTTCAGGATTTATGCAATCAAATATGCCAAATAAAGGAAGTTTAAATATCGCTAGTTAATTAATATAACTTCAAACTAAATATTACTTGTGGAATTTTTTAACAAAATACATATAAATTTTTCTGATTTCTTTAAAACTAATAAAAAAATATTTTTAAAAAAGTATTTTATGAAATTTCTTAATTTCACATATTTTTAAATTATAAAATAGTTATTGTTTACTTACAAATTATAGGAAATAACTTTTTTCAAAATTATTTATTTAATTCTGAAACACATCTGATTTCAAGACGTATTGAATAAGTTTATGAATATAAAAGTGATTGTATAAATATTCCTAATTATTTCATAGTTACATTCAACTACCGAATTAAAAAATGGTGGTAAAGTAACTAATAATTTACAGAAATATTCTGCAAATCAAAATGCACGTTATTTTTTAGTGAATCAAAACTAAAGAGTTTTTGTTTTTCACAGACTTTTGATGCTTGGTCTCCTCAACCAAGTATTAAAGCCCAAATTGCCATCAGTGGACCAACCATTGTTTCATATTGTGGAGAATTTACTTTGGTGGGCCATTTTAGTTCACCAGCAGGAGATGCCGAGTTTTATTGGGCTGCTTACAGAGAAGATAAAAACTCTTTAGAGCCTAGTCTTTCAAATGTTTTGTCAGGTGAATATACAAGAACATTCAATCGCCACTTAGACTTACTATATGGGACGTATTTTTTATGTAATAATTTTTTGTTAGCAAAAGGCACTTAAGTGAATTGGGTCTCCAGTAAATCAACAAGTACGTTTACATTCCACTGAATCAACAAACGATTTCGGTTTCATAAACATGGCCAAGAAAAAGGGGTGGGATAAAATATAGGTGGGAGTTAAAAAAAAAAAATGGCAGGTAGTTTCAAAGAACAGAGTTATGTTAACGCCACAATGTAAAACAACACGAGGTCTATTGGAGATGGACCTCGTAATTTTGAACCATGGTCAAGGGACGAGAATGACACCTGATCTTAACCGACACCTCTCTTAACTACCACACAACGCCAACAGGAGGACGTTGAGCTGGACTGATATAATGCACATCACCTCCCTCTACACGGAGGGTCTTTAGTAACATCAGGGCTCGAACCCTTGACACGCCGGTTACGAGTCCCTAACCATAACCACTAAACAACCGCGGCCAGTTTGAAAGAGGGTTATCCGTAATAGAGGCTTGGGAAGGGATTTTTCTCAATTTTTATTTTTGAAGAGGGTGATTTTTTTTTCTCTTTTGACTTCTTTTTCAATGCATTAAATTCAGTTTTAATTTGGAATATCTATCGTTTGTCACTCTTTTTAAATTCTGTGTTTTTTCCTCATTTATTTCAAATCTAATGAGCGTGGAATGCTTACGTGAGAATGGTATATTACCTTAAATTTACAATAATTTTGGAAAGCGCTGATTTTTGGGGAGTTGAAAATTATTACAGCACGGATGAGTTCGTCAATGTTAGAAATTGATGGATTTCTCCGAGAATGGAGCTAGAGTGTATATGTTAAAATTTATTCCAGACTAGACATTAATGTCTATTAAAGATAACCGGACTATGACCAGAGGAGATATTGGGTACAGAAGCAGTTTGGATACTGCAAAGACTTTTAGAGGGGCTATGTCCATAGTAATATCGATTTGCAATTGGAGAAACTCGTGTATTCCAAAGAAGGATGGTTGAATACCTTAGCACAGGGGTGTCAAACTAGTGGCCCGCGAGTCGCATGTGACCCACAATGAGCATTTTTATGGCCCGGCCAGTATATTGACACACAATCATATATAATCCACGGGAAAGGCAACTGAAATGGGAAGATTTAATGCACTTTCCGAAGTATAACATTAAGTGAAGTTTAGATGATACTGCATAACATCAAAAATACGCAGAAAAAAATGTCAAATCTTAGAACTGAATTTGAAACATGATTAAAATATTTTAATTGTTTGGAAGACAATTTTTTTTTCGATTTTCATAATAAATATAGATACACTACCCAATCATATGCAAATAGGTGATAGAGCGACTCAAATTTAAAAGCAAAATTTATTCAAGTGGGTGTGCCTGAATTTAGCAATTATTTACCAGCCACGTTTGAAAATACTCCAAAATTCACATATGAAACTTTTTCCATGTTTGGAAGTACTTATCGGTGCAAGCAGTTATTTTCAGTTATGAAAGGAATTAAGTCTCCTGTTAGAAATAGTATGAATGACGCTCACCTTGGGTCAGTTTTGAAAGAAATCACTGCGAACAAAGTTCCTCCCGAAATACGAAAAACAGTAGCAGGTAAAAGATGTCAAGTGCCAGGTCACAAACATTAAATTTTTGTTATTCTTTTATATGTTTATTATAATGGGCTATTCGGAAAAAAAACCAATGTTTATAAATGTATTGCTTTTTTTACGGCCCACCTTAAGTTAAACCTTGGTTGCTTGACCCAAGTTAACCTTTGAGTTTGACACTCTTGCCTTAGCACAAAAACTGAAGATGGCTTTTGACGGAGGTGAAGGTCCCTGAAGCTATACCTAGTATTGAGAACCCAGAAGATAATCCATTAGTGTCAATTTCTGAAGAGGTTTTCTATATCTTGGTTAATGAGAAGTAATTAAGAGGTTTATATGCAGAGATAACGGTAAATTTAGAGTAGTCCTTTCTTTGGATTGCCATGACAGTGTTTTCGAAGTGTGGGCTATTGATAACAATTAAGTGGTGTAAGTTGCTTCTTTTGACGATGCTAGCTATTCCTCCACTTATATGAGAGGCGTGGTCTTCTCTATTGATAATAGTCGTTTGATACTGAAATGTTATGTCAGGATTGGAGTCGTTTCTTTAATTGCGATGATGTCGGGAATCCTATCATGAGTAAAGATTTTGTGCTCATTAATTTAATTTCTGATTACATTTACATTCCATGAGATATTAATAACGCATTAATTATTTCTTTGCGACTTTTGAATTTTAAATATTCTCTAGCATGTTGAAAAAGAAGTCAGGCATACAATTTTTGTGGGTTAATATTATGGACAAATTGAGAGAGGCACTGGAACGTTCTTTCTCTTGTTTCCTGTCAATATACAGGGTGTCCCAAAACTGAAAGATGGGGGTCATATCTGTTCAGTTAAAAAAAAGGAAACAATTACCCAGCTCTTTTTTAGGTGAGGGTGATCACATTTTCGAAAGTATGGGAAATTGACACCCTCCATCCCATTATTAGCTGCTGTTGCTCTAAATTTCACAATTTTACAATGATTATTTCTCTAACGTCATCTTACATGGCCATACTATTAATCGTAGTTACAAATCTGATAAAAACTTTGTTGGTTTAGCTAAAATTAACGTTGTTTGTGCGAGTTGGTGTTTGAGAAAAAGATGTCACTAACTTTGATTCACCATAAAAAGAAAACTATTACACACAACCCCAGGCAAGGTTCTCAAAAGTTGGCCCATTTACTTAAGATTCCAAGATGTTGCTTTCTGTGTTTTACAATCATAGACACTTTTTTTATTTACTGAACATTTTGTAAAAATTACAATACATGTCAACTCTCTCTATTTCTCTCTCTCTCTCTCTTGAGCAAAAAAATTAAATTTTGCTTGTCGGAAGATGCGTTAGTATAATATTATTATAAATTATTAATTAAAGCTTTATAAAAGTGAATACCATATTAATAAAATGAAGTAGTTATATGACTATAATAGGAGATATCCTATTAAAACATAAGAATTCTAAAGGTTGCGTTTTATTTTTATTGTGATTGAGTGGCATAATTATAGAAGGTCTAAGTAATTTTAAAATATGCAATTCTTTATAAACACACTAATACTTTTTATTTTAAACAGGTGCTAAATCAAGCTCCCTGACACTGAATTCATCCCTTTTGGAAGTAAACACAGTCTACATATTTGTTCTCACTACTGAAAAATCATCATATGAAAAGTATGAGGCAAAACATCAGATATCTTCTGTTCCTTATATTGGACCCTTAGTCACTGCATATTCTGATGTTGTGACTCAACCTTCAGTTACTGTTGATCAAAGGTAAAATATCACTAAGCTTTCTGTTTAAGCATTTATGTTGATATTTTTACCATTTATGTGAAAGAACAATTGTTTGCTTAACCTGTCGTGGACTATAATTTTTTATTTGCTTAAACATAATTATATGTATGTAAACACTGCTGACCATTAAAATTACAGTACTTTTGAAAAGGGATAATACAATTGTGTCAAATTCACATAAAAGGAAGAATTTGTTGGGACACGAAAATTATTAGAATTTAAGCCCAATCGAAAGGCGCAGAAGGGAGAAACGGCATTTCAAAGTCTGAAAAAAGGAAAGTTAAACAGTAGATTGCTCATTCGGAAATCGCATTTGAATATCCGTTATCTGTGAAAAGATCATACCGTGCCTTTTATAAGAAGAAACGGAGCGTCTGTCTTATAAAAGGCATACGAATCAGTGGATTATGGCTTGCCGAGAGTGTGATTTATCGTTCAGTAATATTGCTACTCGCATTTGGTCGGAATCCAACAACTACCATGCGAATATAAAATCGATAGGCTTAAGAGGGTCATATTGAACTCTGTGCAGAATCTCAATGACCTCTCTCCTTTAACACCCGGGAAAAACTGCTATGTTATCAGGTCAACCTTGCAAGATCGTACAGCCACGTCATAATCCTTGGGTCAGGGCATCTGTGGAGCTTTAAAAGTATCCACATGAGCAGTGCGAGAAAGATCTGAAATTGCCATGACAATCTGCATGATGAACATTATTTCTGCTTCATTTCACATTGCTGCATGAAAATGTATAACGGCAGTGGTGCACCCAACCAGGTAAATCTGGATACTAAAATGGCACCACGTCGTCTTTTCTGACGAATACTTTGAGCAGGATTCTGATGGATGTATCTGTGTTTGAAGGCACCGAAAGAACACTCGTGTCCTGCTTGCATTCGATCTCGTCCTAAAGCCTGCACAGTATGATGGTATAACTAGCCATATTAGGTAAGGGACACGACACCTCTTTTTCGCGTTGTCTGTAATCTTAAATTGCCCGGACAATCTGCAAGGTGAAGATGCATAACAACAGTAGTACACCTAACGAGATAAATCTGGATACTAGAATGGCACCACATCGTCTTTTCAGACGAGTCCTGTCTCTTTGAGATGAATACTGATAGATGTATCTGTATTTGAAGGCACTGAGAAGAACACTCGTGGCCTGCTTGCATTCGATCTTGACCTAAGGCCTGCACTCAGTATGATGGTATAGCCAGCCGTTAAGTTTGGGACACGACACCTCTTTTTCGCGGTGTCTGTAATCTGAACACCAGTCTAGTTTCTAAGATCTTAAGGCAGGTGGTGGCTGTGTCCTACGTTTGAAAACTCGGAGACGTCATTTTTCAGCAACGTAACACACAAATCTGCATGTTGCCCGTTGTGTCCTGACCTACTTCAATACCGATTGTATTCGATATTGGCGTGCTAACATGTTCTCCAAATCTTTCATTTATTGTAAACATCTGGTAATGGGTTGTTGCTGAACGATTGACACACCATCATATTGCAGCTATTACGATTGATGAAGTGTTTCGTACACTTGAGGCAATAAGGAATGATTCTTCCATATGTGTAATTCAAATCCTGTTTGGTTCAATGTCTGGCCGGCTTAGAACTATTTTAGTTTCCAAAAACAGACTACAGCAGTGTGTAATAATTTCAAACCCTGTGTGCTCCCAAATCCCCCAAATGGCCTACAAATTTAATTACGTTTGCATCCTACGATTCTGTGCACGTATAATGCGTAAAATTTTGTTATTTTCTTTCCTCCCTTGTGTTGCAGTTTTAGTTGCAGCAATGTATAAACTTAACCCGGCATCACTCGCGTGAAAAAAACGACCTAAAGTTCTCGCGCAGTGTGTGTATAACCAAGGATGCTTACATTGCGTGTTTACCGTAAAATTTGTATGCAAAGGTTAAAAAGGAAGAAAAGTAGGAAGTACAACATGTTTATTACATTTTTCACACGTAAATTTAGTTTTTCTGTTCTTTTTATAAGGGCTTTCAGTGCATTGTTTATACACTCCTTTAATCGCGTCGTGACTGAGTGCGATGGTTTCACTGGATCTTAATTTTTTTAAATCTGTATCTTTTTCAAACTAAACATTTAGGAGTAAACTTCTTTATTCTTTAAATTTAAAAATTTTGGAATTTCTTTTTTATTTTCTCTTATTTTGTTCCAGCAATAGTTTGTTTTTCAAAAGTTCATCTGAAAGTGTATAAGATGTGTACCAATTATCTCCTTTAAAATTACATTTTTCTCAAATGATTTTGTGTCTCTAGATATAAAACATTTATTTTCAACATTGTCACCCTTTTCTAAATCTGGATTGGTTTCAGTGGAGGAATCCTACTTGCTGTTATACTCTTCATTTGCTTTTTCCTCATTATAACTGCGAAGAGAATTTCTTCATCCGAAAATACTGTTGTACTATATCTGATAAATACTGTATTTATTAAATTACTTAAATTTCACATTTCTTCAACGTAACTACAATAATACGCCACAGAATAAGGAAGCGTACTTACGTATTAAAAAATGTAACTCCACTTCACGCGCAGGGTGTGACACACCCGAGGGAGTGGTATCCAAGGGTCTATTTTAAAAATTCACTGACAGGCTTGATCCCCTTGCAGGTTATGACCTTAAAGTCAGATAGACCAGGAATCATCCATTTTCCAAAAAACGGTTTAGCAGGAGCGTTGAAAAAAGTTAGACGGTGGGTATGACACACCATTCGCGAGTGGTGCCTGGTTAAATTAATTCCACATTAAATAATGAATACTACTCTCCTTTTTTTAAAATTAAAACTCTTGTTTGTGCCAAAATATATTTCAATGAATTGCAAAGAGAACATTTTAAAATGCTTAAAATTTTTTTCTCTACATATTTATTTCTTCTATTTGGCTGTAGTAGTTGCAGAAATTATGTATAGTCATCTTGTTTATAACAGACTGCGCTCAAAATAGACTGATTGATCGAAGTTTATATTTTTCTCTTATCGCATTTCGTCTACTTTTATTATTTGTTCATTTGTTTTGATTTTATTTTTTCTTATATTGGGTTGGCAACTAAGTAATTGCGGATTTCACTCATAGATGGCTTCAGTTGAATTTTTAAGTTTGCAGACGTAGTACAAATGTAAAACACATTTTGTTATTTGATAGTTGGCAATTCAGCTGTCAATCAGTAAAAATAGTTTTTTGATCGGTTGCGTAGTTTTCGTTTGGCGTTCGTTGAAAAATGGAAAATCAAAAGGAACATTTTCGTCATATTTTGCTTTTTTATTTCCGCAAAGGGAAAAACGCATCGCAAGCTCATAAAAAGTTATGTGCTGTTTATGGTGACGAGCCTTAAAAGAACGGCAGTGTCAAAATTGGTTTGCCAAATTTCGTTCTGGTGATTTTTCACTCAAAGATGAAAAACGCTCTGGTCGTCCAGTTGAAGTTGATGACGACCTAATCAAAGCAATAATCGATTCGGATCGTCACAGTACAACACGTGAGATTGCAGAGAAGCTTCATGTATCACATACATGCATTGAAAATCACTTAAAACAACTTGGCTGTGTTCTAAAACTCGATACATGGGTTCCTCACGAACTGAAAAGAAGCGCATTTAACGCAACGCATTAATTTCTGTGATTTTCTAAAGAAACCTAATGTGAAAATGATCCATTTTTAAAACGACTGATAACTGGGGATGAAAAATGGGTTGTTTGCAACAATATCAAACGGAAAAGATCGTGGAGCAGGCCAGGTGAACCAACTCAAACAACATCAAAAGAAGGTTTTTTTTATCAGTTTGGTGGGGGATTACAAAGGAATTGTCTTCTTTGAACTCTTACCACCCAACCGAATGATCAATTCTGATGTCTACATTGAACAAGTAACAATGCAATTGAAGAAAAGCGGCCCGAATTGACAAATCGAAAAGGTGTTGTATTCCGTCATGACAATGCAAGGCCACACACATCTTTGGTCACTCGGCAAAAATTATTGGAGCTTGGTTGGGATGTTTTGCCACATCCACCATACAGTCCTGACCTTGCACCATCTGATTACTTTTTGTTTCGATCTTTACAAAACTCCTTGAATGGTAAAAATTTCAATAATGATGATGATGTCAAATCGTACCTGATTCAGTTTTTTGCTAATAAAACCAGAAGTTTTATGAACGTGGGATTATGATGCTGCCTGAAAGATGGCAAAAGGTCATTGATCAAAATGGGAAATACATTACAGAATAAAGTTATTTAGTTCCATGAAAAAATTGTCTTTGATTTTCTTTAAAAAAATCCGCAATTACTTAGTTGTTAACCAAATATTTGATCAGTACGGTGCAATTAAATATATTGGATAAATATTTTATATAAATTAATTATTGTAATTGTGTGCGAATCATAAACTTAAACCAATAACTTTTGATGTCATTCAATTAAAACTTTTTTGAAACTTCTTTTTTTAGACATTAGATTATTTTTATATGATTATTAATGCAAAAAATGATGTGGTTATAACTTGACTAATCTCCTACAATTTAAGTTTTTTATCACAGTTATAGTAAATTTATTATTATTACATAATCTGACAATAAAGTTCGGTGAATAGACCTGTAATATTAACGTAGATGAAATATTAACGAAAGTTACCTTACTATTCTTCGAAATAGTCATCTCTCATAACTATGCACCGCTGAGATCTGCTATACATGTCTTGGAAACTTTGCAAGAAATCTTCTTTTGGGATGGAGTTCAAAAGCCTCGTCACGTTTCGTTGGATGTCAGGAATATCACTAAATCTCTTTCCTTTCTTTCAAAGTGAGTTTGAGTCATGGGAATGGGAAGGTCTGGAGTATTGAGATCTGACGAGTATGGTGGATGTTCAATCTGCATCACCCCCTTTTTTTGTCAGGAACTTTTTGACGATATTGGCTGTATGAGGGCGCGAGCATTGTCGTAAACAAAAGCAACAAAATTTGCTGGGTGTACTGGGATCGTACCCTGCGTAGACGTATCATGAAATGGGTCAAAATTTTAATGTACCTTGCAGCATACATTGTTGTTCCCCCAAATAGAAATCCCTTGGGGATAATTCCTTGACTATCAAAAAAGTTGATGAGCATCGTTTTGATGTGCGATTTTGCTGCTCTGGCCTTTTTTCGACGAGGTTATGCAGGAGAACGGCCATTCCGTGCTTTGCCATTTAATTTCAAGGTTGTACTCGAGACACGAGGACTCATCCTTAGTGACAATACAGTTCAAGAAATTTGGTGTTGCATCCGCCGTTTCGACAAAATCCTGTGAAGCTTCTAAACGTGCCTGCTTCTGATCGTCAATCAAGTGATGTGACACAAGACAACAATAAGGGTCTATACGCGGTTCCACTAATATCTCCTCATCTCTTTAAACGAAATATTTAATTCAACCAACTTTCATCGAGAAAGCGAACGTGATTTATGTAAATGAAGTATATTATATAAATTCGGTTTTCGTGAGTTGGCAGAAAAAAAGAAAGGAAGAAAGAAAGAAAGGAAGGAAGGAAGTGAATTGTTGACGCGTTGTTGTTGACACGTTGGAGGTGTGCAAATAGGAGTATCATAAGTTTGAGAATTAATTAAAGATTACAGAGCGTGGAGCCGTCGTCATTTGATCAAGCCGAAAAGAGTGCCTGAAAGTTTCCGGTGTAGGATCAGATGCATTAAAGGTTCAGGTACTGTACATTTTATTAAGTAGAAGCTAGTTATTCGTGTGCGATGTAGTTATTATTGAGCGTATTTAAGCTATCTTAGATTCAGTTGAGGGTCTGTAGTAATATCCCCGAGTTATCGAATCTCCCCTCTGCACTCAACCATAATTAATATACCTTAATTAGAATTGTGCTGTGTTTGTTTAATAATCGTTAATAAGAATTAATAAATCAAATTAGATTGGAAATAATGTCTGTGGATTATTTAGTTCTTCCTACACACCTAGCCGGGTTTACAGGTAGACAAGAGGGTTCGGATGTAAAGGATAACCGAACGTTATCACACGTTTTTCTCATCCCTAAATTCAGGGTAACGATTTGTCACACGGGTCCGCATTTAATTTGTAGTTCATCAGCAATAATGCGCACAGTTAATCGAGGATCTTTCGTGATTAATTTCCTCACTTTCTCAATGCTTTCGTCACTGACGGAGATCGCCGGTCTTCCGCTACGGGGGTTACCAGAAACACTCTTTTCCGGCCTTCTCGAAAACGGTCAAACCACTCGTATACACACTTCATGGACAGTGCCTGATCTTCATAAACACGTACCAGCATCACATAAGTTTCTTTTAGTGTCTTTCCAAGCTTAAAACAAAACTTTAAACTGATCTTTTGTTCGTTCTTTTTCCTGTTCTCAGTTAAGAACCAACGCACTGAACAAGCGCTTTGTAAAACAAGCCTCACACGGAACACAAACGACGTTCGACTAAACAAGGGTGGGGGTAGATTGTCAACACCTGCCGCTATGCATGGGCAGCGTTTTGTTTCGCACGTGTTGCCAGATTGACCGTTCTGGCTTCAATCACAGAACTTTATTGTCAGAGGTTGTATATATAGTAGATAGCTTCTGATACTCTCTTAATATTGCCTTTAATCCGCAGATATGGAAATAATATAAATTGTAATTAATACATATGTATCATATATAGGAAGAATTTTATATGTTGAAGTTTTCTAAAGCTACTAAAGAGTTAATTAAAACTTTTATATTGTTATTCATACTGTTTTGTTTCACTTATACTCTTGTAGAGTAACACTTCGAGCTGATTTGACTATCCCTGACTGTAGTACAACTTATGAACATGTCCGTTTAATGTGGTCTGTAAACAATCCTGAAGTAAAATTCAATTTCAAAAGTAAATCTTCATACGTGTATGTTATTGAGCCATTTTCATTACCTGGTGAGTTTTTCTTAAGTTATTGTTTTTAGATTATTGTAAAATATTGTACTTCAATTGTTTATTAATTTCAGTCTTTATATATGTGTTTTTATTTCTAATTATCTAGAAAACTCCACTGTAATCTTCTATGCTAATGCATATTTTGGAAATACAATTAATGTTACCTTTTCTCGAATTGAATTGCGAGTTGAACCACTGAAACTAAAAGCTGCAATTAAAGGTATGATTTTTATTTCTATTCTCGTGTTTTTTTAAATATATATTTTAAATTTCTTTTCATTAAATTGATCTATGTTCATTTCTTAATGCAGGAACTTTTAAAAGAGTCGTTGGTAACAAATTTGGGAAATTAATTTTAGAAAGTGAAAAGATGAGAACAGGATTTCCATTAACTTATCATTGGAGATGTTTTGATCAGGTATAAAAAAATAGATTATATACATTAAAAGCTATCAAAGTACTTATTGTATGCTCTGATAATTTACTTTATTTTGATATCAGTTCAAATTTATTTCTCTTCTGTCTACAAAATATTTATTTTTTGTACAAAATTAAGATGGAAAAATTTTGTAATTTTTTACTCTAGAGCAAGAATTTTATATTAATATACTCTAATTTATTTTATAAGCTTTTTAAAATTTACTATAGAACTTAATTTAATTCCAAAAAATTACTACTTTTAAATTATTTTCTGTACTTCTAAAAATACTCTTTTACTTTAATTTACTGTTGAATTGTAAATTATTTTTAGCAGCGGTGAATGTATTGGATTATTCGTCAAGTTCGTGCTGGTTTCAAAGAAAAGTTCAAACGCAGGAGATTAAAATTTCAGTGCACATTAATTATATTATATCTACCATTCTGCTCTGTTTATTTGAAGCGAGTGAACTATTTTTCTGGTGGAAGAATAACCGTGTGATGCGCGACCACGCGTTTTCCCGCTTCCTACCACGCATTCCTTCTACGGGGACCACACCTGATCTATACGCTGTGTGCGGTGATCAGATATTGTATTAGCTGTTTGCAGTATTCGTTGTCGTTTTATTCATTTGTTCATAAAAAATTTGTGTTGTCCGAAAAAAGATGCGAAGAACTCATTTTACAAAAAGTTCAAAGTTACAAAAATTTTTACAAATGTTCTATTACCTTATCCCATTTTTCTCGTAACTTGAAAATACAATCTTCCAAAAGCGCAGGTTTTTCGATGAAAACCCTTTCCTATATGATTTTTGTCTTTGACGAAAATATTGAATATTTCCCACTAAGAGAATTTTTTTAATGATCGTAATAGGTGAAAATCAGAGGGCGTGAAATCTTGGGAATATGGTGGATGGGATACAACATCCCAATCAAAATCCAACAATGTTTTTCAAATTATCAAAGACACGTGAGGTCGCGCTTGGTCCAGATAAAACACGACGATTTTCCGATTCGCTATTTCTTGATATTTTTGTTCAACTGCTACCTTCAATTCGTCTAATTAGGAACAATACATCTGTGAATTTATCATCTTGTTGTTAGGTAACAGTTCATACTGCAGAATTCCTTTCCAATTCGCACAGGCACAAAGGATGGCCTTCTTCGGATGAAGACCTACTGTTGAGGGTGGCTGAGTATAGTTCAGAGTTCAATTTCCTCGAGACTTTTTTTACTCAACTTTACGATAAATTATCAGCTGACTGTTTGGCTTGGGTTCGAATCACGTATAAATCATGAATAATTGTAAATGTATAGTGCCTGTCTGACGTGGGGACACTCTAAATGTTCATCGAACCATCCACAAATCCTTTCAAATGATTAGTGGAAGGGGAAAAGAGGGAGAGGCCCTGACCATCCCCAATGTGTTCTCCCTCAAAATTAGGGTGGACCATGCTAATTCGTACTGTTACCTGCATGGTGCTCACATGTACGTATAATGACAGATGTAATACAAAACCCTTGTCACGATGAATTTCGTTGGCCTCAATCTGACACCATCGACCAATTGGCATCAGAAACAACAACAGTGACATAAATTATCCATTTTTGATCCTCCATCAATACTTGCTTTAGAAATGAATATTTGTATCCTCGTTATATCTATAGAGTGACTCGCAAATAGAAATGTGATCTGTCAGATGTTTCCCCATCAAATCGTGGGGAACTCATACATCAAAACGATTCATAAAGGCAAACCTAACAAAATGCTCACGGAAGTTGGATAATTATATTTTTCACGTTATTCTGCAACATTTTCAATGTAATCCTCATTTATGTGTTGAGGGACTTACTGGAAGCTCTTAATTATCAGCTATAAATTCAGCAATCTATTTCCCCTCAGTCCTTTCAGCTAAGACCCTTACCATAAAAAGTGCATATCTTGTTTCCCGCTTATGTGGTGGCTATATTTCTACTAAAAAAAGCGTTCCACGTCTAAAATGCATTTTTTTTTAGCTTCTGCGTTGAAGATGTATACAACTGACAGCAATTTACGTATCATAACGATTTTGAATATTACATTTTCAATGTAATCTTCATTTGTGTGTTGAGGGCCTTACTTGAAGCTCTTAATTATCAGCTTTAAATTCAGCAATCTATTTCCCCTCAGTCCTTTCAGCTACAGACCTTACCGTAAACAGTGCATATCTTGTTTCCCGCTTATGTGGTGGCTATATTTCTAGTAAAAAAAGCGTTCCACGTCTAAAATGCATTTTTTTAGCTTCTGCGTTTAAGGTGTATACATCTGACAGCAATTTACGTATCATAACGATTTTGAATATTACATTTTCAATGTAATCTTCATTTGTGTGTTGAGGGCCTTACTGGAAGCTCTTAATTATCAGCTTTAAATTCAGCAATCTATTTCCCCTCAGTCCTTTCAGCTACAGACCTTACCGTAAACAGTGCATATCTTGTTTACCGCTTATGTGTGGCTATATTTCTAGTAAAAGAAAAGCGTTCCACGTCTAAAATGCATTTTTTTAGCTTCTGCGTTTAAGGTGTATACATCTGACAGCAATTTACGTATCATAACGATTTTGAATATTACATTTTCAATGTAATCTTCATTTGTGTGTTGAGGCCTTACGGAGCTCTTAACTATCAGCTTTAAATTCAGCAATCATTTCCCTCAGTCCTTTCAGCTGCAACCCTTACCGTAAACAGTGCATATCTTGTTTCCCGCTTATGTGGTGGCTATATTTCTAGTAAAAGAAAAGCGTTCCACGTCTAAAATTCATTTTTTAGCTTCTGCGTTTAAGGTGTATACATCTGACAGCAATTTACGTATCATAACGATTTTGAATATTACATTTTCAATGTAATCTTCATTTGTGTGTTGAGGGCCTTACCGGGAGCTCTTAACTATCAGCTTTAAATTCAGCAATCTATTTCCCCTCAGTCCTTTCAGCTACATACCCTTACCGTAAACAGTGCATATCTTGTTTCCCGCTTATGTGGTGGCTATATTTCTAGTAATAGAAAGCGTTCCACGTCTAAAATGCATTTTTTTAGCTCCTGCGTTTAAGGTGTATACATCTGACAGCAATTTACGTATCATAACGATTTTTTTCCCATTATGCCTGAAGTACTGTCTTTTAGAATGTGTATGGATGCCCTTTGTTTTCAAACATTCTAATATATTCAAACCTGACCTTATGCCTCTTATAAAAATCAGCATGAACTTTTCGGTCAACCCAATAAAAATTACTCTTTGTGAGATTAAAGTTTGAAATAGTATTGGGTTGTTTTCATTTTTAATTTATATTATTTTTTATGGTTATTTTCAAAATTTTACATTTACATCAAATTTTAATAATTTGTACATCAATAAAAGTGAAATAAAGTTCCACTTTTTGCTTTTGAATACTTCATCATTAATTTTGCCCTGTTTCTATTGTTGATTGCAAATTTAAGGCTTCAATTTTATTAACAAAATGATCAATACTTGAATGAAATGAAATTTATTTAACGTGGCCTTAAATTTATGTTTAAATAGTAAACATCTAAACTATCGAAAGCAATTATTATTAGATAAAAATATTATTTTTTTTTTATGTTTTCTGTTTGAAAATGTACTTTATTGTGTGATTTAAATGGTTTAGTTGTAACTGCTGTGCATATTATTGTAGTATTAACATACCTGATGATTAAAATTAAAGTTCCCCTTTCAAAATGCTGCAAAAAAGAACCACTACTCAGAATGACTTCAACTTTGAACTAAATATATTTGAAGAAAGAAAAAACGGAATAGTATAAGAGAAAAAAATCATTGGCGTTTTCACTGTTCCTTTTTTATGCGGTATTTGCCCCCAAAACAGTAAAAACCCGATTTTTCCGATCCGATGTGGTACGACCTTGCTGTGGTGAAAGGGCTTTTGATAAAAAGAAAATAACTTTTAAATGACTTGGAAGTCATTTATTCTCCGTCAAAAAACCGAAACAATCATGTACATTGAACCTTACAGTTGTTTTATTATACAAATCATGTCAAAGCTGTCGTAATTCGATTCAAAATGCTACTTTCATTATGCAGCTTATAGCACTTATCTATTGATACACTTAGGAAAATTTTTTTTCTCATGCCAAGTTTTTCCCCTTCGTCAAGTATATTCAGTTGAAATCATTCTGAACTGTGGTTCAAACAGAATTTTGAAAAAGATTATATGTTTATTAAGAGAAATGACAACTATAGATGTATATATATATATAATTTATACTATAAATAGCAATATTCATATCTCCTCATTTTATTTTATTTCATCATTATTCTTTGTTTATTTACTTTTTTCACTTGACTTATATGAAATTATTTTATTGCTGCCTGATAGAAATATCATATATATTACTATTTTTAATTCATTTTTACTATAGGCTGGCTCAGTTTGCTATAACTATGAAGAAAATGCAACCGAGTCTTTACTTATACCCAAGAGAATTCAGAACAAACCTAAACTAGAAATTCCATGCGTTAAATTAAAAGCTGGCAAAAAACTAGAATTTGATTTACAAGTATTCAATGCTAAAAATAGTTTTCAATTTGGTCAAAGTGCGCCAACCACTGTATTTGTTGAAGATAAAGATATTCCGCAAGTATGAAAATAAATATTGCGTTTGAAGTATATTTTTTAAGACATTACTTGTGTTTGGTTTAATTTAGCGCGTAATTTTGAATAAAAAATGCATCCTTACTTATCAACTTTTAAAATGTTTTTAGACTTTTTCCACATTTACCGATTTTGAATTTTAATATTCCTAATTAGATGCATGCATTTTTCTAAGAGAGTATATAACTGTCCAATGTTTCAATATTTTTTACCAATTAAAAGTTCTCCATAAGAACCTTAAAACATTATAATATATGTTTTAAAGTTTTAAATGTTTTTTTTTTGTTCCAAATCTTAGTAAGAAAAAGCTATTTAATTTCTCTTGTATCTTTTCAAAATGATATCAGGGAAACTTTATATTAATTTTTTAAATCTCTTGTCCAAACAGTAAACATTCGTACCGATACAGTACTCATGAGGTCACTAAAGCTGAATTTAAAATCCTGTTTTTATAAATTTTTAACAAATAGTGGTATTTAATTTGAAGTAAATAAAATTTCAAAATAAAAATTACTAAATAAGGAAATGCTATAAATTTTTTTAAAAAAATAAACGTCAGTATTAGTTTTTATAATTTTTACAGTAATGTTTATAATGATTACGTATGATATTTATTAAAATGTGTTTTTATCCTATAAGAAGAAAATTATATTTTCAACGCTGTTCTTCAAATCCTTTCAAATATAGTAATAATTATTATTATATGTTTGTATTAACTTTAAATATTAATAATCAATACTATTTGCTCAAAGAAAAAGGGTGTTTCAAAACTGTTTGTAAAAACTCTCATAAATCTATTATTTCTTTATACATACACTCCTTTTAATATACTTGTCTAATTTTAGAACTACTCTTCTAGTCTTTATGGTATTTGAATGTTATTCAAGATCATTAAAAAAATTTTAGATAAACGTCATAGCTTTGAATTTGTTTTATTTCATTTTTGTGTCTACAAAATAAAATATAAGTATTATTCCCAATTTTGTAGGTTTACATTGAAAAAGTTCTAGCTGATGCTTCTAATCCAGTGTATCCTTCTCCAACATCTAGAGTATATTAATGTTCCTGCTGGCTTACCCGTTGCAGTATATGCAGCTATAACTTCTGCAAGATCTCCTTTAAGATCTGTGAAATGGGATTTTAATGGTATCATTTATATTTGTTATTTTCCTTTTTATGTGTATGTTACTTTCAATGAAACGCAATTTTGTATATGAAAATGAAACCAAGTATGCATATGTATGTGGGAATCTAACCGAAATCTTCCGAAAAAGTTAGATTCTTCAGATTGCGGGGTCTTTATTTGGCGGGGTGTCTAGGGGTGTTTACGATGTATGGGTTAACTTTTGAAAAATAGAATAGACAACATAGTTTAAAGAAACTAAATAATTTATTACAAGTTATAGGAAAGTATTTACAAAATGGAAATTAAGAGAGGCAGGCATTTAAATAGGAAAATTTATAGGCAGACATTAATATAGAAACATTAATATAGGAAGGATAGATAGTTCCTTTTAGGAGGACGTTAGAGATTAAATAAAACTCATTATGCGTTGCGCTGGTGACTTACCGCTGGTTGTGGCGAAAGAGCGCGGACGCTCTATAACGATGCTTCCTAGTCGATGGTTAGTGAGCCTCTGACGAGAAAATCGCGTCAGCGTTTTAATAAGCACTCTAGATGGCGTTGCTGTGAAATGCTGTTTTTGACTGAAATCGCCGTCCTCTGCAAAGGGATGATCCAACCTTTTACTAAAAGAAAAAGTTCTATGGGATATTCTACATGTATATGTTGTGTAGGATTTAATGAGAAAGCGAGATATTGTTGTTGAATATAGTATTTTTAGCAGAAAAAAGTGTTTTTTTAATCATTTTACACTGTTGGCCATTAAAATTGCAACACCATGAAAAAAAGCAAATACAAAAAAGATGTTTATGGTACGTAAACACTATAGCATGAAGACAAAATGAATAAATTTGCAAGCAGTTTGGGAGATTACAGGGGTGCGAAATTAGTAGAAACAGCTGCCCCCCCCCTAGTGCCTAAATTTTCCTTACCTGGTTATGCATGGAGTTGAACTGGATTTGGATGACAGAAACAGGCCGCTTCAAGCCTATGCCACACTTCATCAACTGTATTAGCTGGAGATGTGGGTGGCGAGATAATCTCTCAGCAACCCATTATCAGATGTTTTTAATGGGTAATACATCTGGAGACCGTGTACACCAGATTAACAATGAATGCCTTTTCTATAAGGTCAGACCACGTGATCTTGCCTTAATTTGTTGGTAGATGGCGTTTGGCAAGCCTCGAGAGTAGGGCATAAGATATCAGAAATTTACTAATCTACGTTCAAATTACCATCGATCTGAACTAAGAACGTGCGTGCCGTGTACCCAATTGCTGCCTAAGATATCACACCAAGGCCCCTTTTTCGATATCGAATGCAAGCAGGTGACAGGTGGACTCCTGAGAGTCTCCAGATACTTATATTGCCTTCAGAATACTGCACCAAAATAGGAACTTGTCTGAAAGGACGGCATTGTGCCCCTCCTTTATTCAGCTTTGTCGATCAACGCACCAAAATCGCTTTCACTCTCTCTCTCTCACTCTCTCTCTCTATGATGGAATGTCAAGGGAAGCTGAATTAATGTTAACCTTACTGACAGTCGACGCTGCTGCAAACGTCGTCGCACCGTACAAGCGGATACTGGGAGTGCTGCAAATATGACAAATTCTTGACCGATGGTTTGTGATGGTTGTACGGGTTTGCAGGTCCGACCTCCCAATATGTTTGTCCTCTAAGGCGTAATCTATAGGAGGACTTTAAGATCCTGCATGCCGTTCAGTATGACCCTCAGCAGTCCATTGCTCCCATATTTGCATGACAGTGGTTGTATTTCGACTAGTGCGAAGGGCAATATCAGGAAACAATAAACCATACTCTCGATAGGCAACAAACCTGCCCCTTTTTGAATACATGTTGTCAAGTCATTAAGGTTTCAAGGAGGATTGCGCAGAATAGAAAAGTGTCTCAAGGATATTTCCTAGACAGGCTCTATTGGATTCAAGTCGGGCAAATGCGCTGCCCATTCCATTCGAAGCAATGTTTCCCTTTTAATATATTGGTTGACAACACGAACTCTCTGTACTTTTGAGTTTTCGTCCATAAAAAAAGGCATTAGGACCCATGTCTGTCAGATATGGATGAAAATATGAGTGGAAAATTACATACCGATAAATAACTGTTATCACTGAAATGAGACAAAAGAGGAAAAGATCAATTGGATTGATATTCTTGCCCAAACCATGACACCAGTATAATTGTAGCTCTGTCTTTCAGTGATATTGTAAGCTTGAGATCGAGCTCCTGGGACTCTCCTCTCGTATTCGTCGGAAATCGTTGTTTTTCAGAATCAGAACTCATCGGCGAACAATACATTGGCCGATTGCAGTGCTGTCTAATGGATGGGACGCAGAGCCTACTGTAACGAGTTCTTCTGTGCGACGACGTTAATGGCACCCGAATTAATAGCCGTCTGGAATTCAGGTGACTTTCATGTAACCGTTAAAAAATTAGTTTGTCGGAATATCTTATTTTTGATCATTTCTTAACGCTTACAGGAAGTTTAACGAATGAAAAACTCTTGTCTGATAACGTCGAGCTTAATGGTGTGCTTAACATAGATAACAGTCTTCAAGGGTGGTTGTAACCGAAGGGTGTCCATTACCAGGTCTTCTGGACACTGAATGTTCCTTTTGACAGAGATTTCCCTAGAGACTGATGATGGAATGGTTGACATTTAAGCTCGGACAGTCTACAGAAGGGATCCGTCCGATTGTGTACTTCTCAAATGCCTCCAACGACTTATTTTCAGAAATTTCGAACAAAGAAATGAAGAAATGAGCCCCAAATAAACATTACACCTGACGCAATGAAAAGTATAGCAACTACTGTAATGAACCTGTTTATACATATACAGTCGAGACTCTCGATAATTCGAAGTTCGAGGGGCCAATGAAAAACTTCGAATTATCAAGAGTTCGATTTATCATAAGAGTAGAAAAACTCCCAAAATACTTGAAGATAAATTTTTTAACACATTTAAATTTTTAAACTTTGTAATAAAACAAAAATTGCACATATGTATAAAATTATTTAAACGTAATTTTTAAAAAGTACATATTATACAATATAAATATTATACAGAAGATAAAAATCCTGTATTAAAAGAATACATACAATACGTTCATACACAATCCTACGCATCTCTTCTTCACAATAGTGTACCATCCTTTCTGAACACATGTGTAGCAAGGTCACGTGTTAAACGAAAGATATGGATGACTAACAAGAGGTGCGGTTGGTCTATTGTCCACTCGAAGAAGAAAAGCAATAAAAGTGTATTTTCACCTGGTGAACCAGAAAACACTAAAAAAGGGGTAGCAGACAGATGATCATTAAAGTGGCTACGTTGCAGGGGAAACACGCAGAAACAATAAAAAACAAAGCTTGTAAGCTCCAGCTTGTTTGCTACAGTACTGTACATGATAGTAAGTGTTTGAATTGTCGAGAGTTTTATAAGATAACTTTGAATTATTGCGTGCTGTAGTCTGGCCAGTCACGGATTTTACTTCGAATTGTTGAGTGTACCCAAACGTATTGTTTTATTTCGAAATATCAAGAGTTTTTCTAGGGACTGAGCATATACTTCGAATTATCGAGAGGTTCGCATTATCGAAGGTTTAAATTAACGAGAGTCGACTGTATATCGCATTATCCAGGCCTTTGTGCAGTTATGCAATTTTTTTTTACCGTGGAACTGCTTTCACATTTCACTGTAAGGTACATATGCAAATTGTATTGCTGTAACCTTTCTTCTTTTCAAGAGTTACACTAACTTTGTGACAGATCTATACGCGGTTCTACTAATCCCTTCATGACTCTTTAAGGAAAATATTTATTTCAACCAACTTTCATCGAGTAAGGAAGCGTGTTTATGTAAATGAAATATATTATATAAATTCTGTTTCCGCGAGTTCGGGAGTTGACACGTTGGAGTTCGCAAGTAGGAGTTAACATAAAGTCTGCGAATTAGTTGTTAGTTGAAGATTGAAGGAGAGTGGAATTAGTTAGAGGTCTTGGAGTTGTCCAGGAAAAAGATTACAGAGCGTGGATCCAACGACATTGATCAAGCCGAAGAGATCACCTGCAAGTTTCCAGTGTAGGATCCGATGCATAAAAAGTACAGGTATTGTGAGCTTGATTAAGTAGAAGTTGGCTTATTAGTGTGCGACGTAGTTATATTTGAGCGTGTTTAAGCTATCTTAGATTCAGTTGAGGGTCTGTAGTAGTATCCCCGTGTTATAAAATTTCACCTCTGCGCTTTACTGTTTAATCATCTATCTTAATTAGATTTGTTTTGTGTCTGATTGATATTTGGAATTAATAAATTTATTAGATTGAAATCATGTCTGTGGATCATTCAGTTTCTCCTACACCTCTAATCGGGTTTACAGGTAGGCAAGAGGGTTCAGATGTAAGCAGGAACCGACCGCTATCCCAACTTTACCATTTGTTTCTAATTTATGAGGCACAGAATGTAGTTTAATATCTTTAGTGTAAAGCAAAGGTTTGACCAAACTTTTTTGTCTCATAGACCCTTTGCCATGTTTTTAGGTTTCCGGTAAAACCCCTGCTTACCTAATACTGAAATTTTGCAAGTCTATCAACTTAAATTTCTTTTTGACAGCAAGTACTACTACTTACTTTAGAAGAATTAAATTTCTAACTATAGTGAAATATAGCATTTTAAACTTAATTAACTATATTGAAATTAAAATTAATTAATTTACTACATAAAATAAATGTTACATATAATAACTAAACAACAAACAAAAGTTTTTAATGAGAGGGATGAATCTGGTGCTTCAATAACAAATTTTCAATATTTAATATAGAACCCAGACAGGTTTAACACTAAATCTCCTTTGTTAGTAAGTGTTTACTTCCCAATTCCCTCTTCCAGTTTTGTTTTTGAGATTTGCAACCGCACTGAAACTCTTTCTCAGTAGGAAAAGCAATTAAAAACTTTCTCACAATAATTCATAATTCGCGACAAATAACAGATATGTTTTTTTTAAAGTTAAAATTGCTGACTTCCGTTTCTAAACTTTATTTTAAGTTTGTTAGAGCCTATTCTGAACAGTTCCTCTTGTAATATGACATGTTTTTTTATTGTAACTGTATGAATTTATTATCTACTGTGTATACTATCAAAAATTGTGTTTTACTATAAAAAAAGCAATCTCAAACCTAGTTTCAAAATCTGAGTAAAGGGCATTTAAATGTGGAACGTAGGTTAAATTGTCCTGGCAGATTGTCTGTGACAAATTGAAAAAACTCGCGACGTCTAATATTATACTTCTTTAGTGTAATTCTGGAAATAAATACTGAAATGGTCCTTATCTTAATAAAATTTATAGTGTCACCTAGTAATCAGGAAATAATCTCACTAAATTGGATAACTAAATCAGTTAAATTTGTAAAATCTGGTTTCCACTAGGTCAACTATTTTAAGATTAAAGTCATCATCTGGTTTAATGAGAGTTACTATTATAGACCCCCATTTTCACCTCATGGACCACCAAATTATTTTTTTCTGGCGTGGGCCCCTTGCAGGTCGTTATAGACCCCTGGGGGTCTATATAGACCACTTTGGGAATCACTGGTGTAAAGCATTTTTAGTTTGGATTTTAATAATTCCTTACTATTTGATTACAAATTTTTCTATCTTTGCTTATCTCTTATGAGATTTTTGTCTATAACATGTATTTTTTTAAAAATTATGGCTCACATGTTTAGAGATCTCAAGAAAACATATGCTTGGTACTCCAGTTTTTTTTTACTGACCTAGAAAAGGTGTTTTTTGCGAGGAAGAAAAGGTTTAAACATTTAAGAATTATTATGAATTTTATTTCTGTTATTTTTTGATCCATATTAGTATAATGTTGAATATATCAAAGAAACAGTACACTATCCCATTTTCCAAAATTCAAGAACTGGTACAACTCTTTAGATTGGATCATTATGAATACTCTCGTTGTGCAACTAATGATGGACGGATGCTTATTTATGTTGCACTTCGTATGCTTTAGTGTGCCTCTTTCTCATTGTATGCTTGGTTTTATATACTGATATTTAAACTATTTTTACGAGACACATAGTCATCATTCACATACAGATATGTTGCCTTCATATCACTTTATCTGTGTTGCTCGGTATTTTGAATCATTCTTCAAATGTGAATTAAGTAGGAAAAAAATGTATAATCCTTTCATTTTTCTTCACTTAGGATTTCCATCGACATATACATTTACTACAAGAAATAATAAGAGTGTACTTTTACTAGAAGAAGGTAAGAAATTTTTGTTAAAATATATTGGTTTCGGAACGTTGTAGTAACAACACTAGACTAGTACAAAAAAAGAACTTATGAAAAAATGCAGGAAAAATTTAAGTTTTATTTACATGTTTAACGGGTATTCTATATGTGAGCCCTTGGTCATGCGCACATACTCGTATCAATGCGGTAGTACAGTTCATGCAACGCTCTACTCAACATGTGATATCCTTTCCTTGTTATCTGTGTTATCCGAAGATTTTGTTTTTACTGAAGACCATGTTTTCGTATCTACTTTGAAGCATGACTGTATGAAAAGCTAAAACGTGCTGTCAATAACGTTTATAGTACTATATTGAGTAAAGAGAGGCAGCAACTGGACTATCACATTGATATATGTCTCGCAGCCAAGGGTTCACGTACAGAACGCATGTAAAATATGTAAATAAACGTGAATTGTTTCTGCATTCTTTCATATGCTCTCCACTGCTATTTTCGTCATTTTTAGCGCGTTTTTCACGTAGTGGAACAAAAGAGCTATTAGGACGCAAATTTCGTCTTCGTCTTCGTTCCATATTTTGTCGTACCTTTTTCTCAGCCAATAAGCAACCAATTGACCTCGGGTTTTCGGCATTTTGTCGCATTTGTGCCCTAGATGAGCCGAATCATATTTAAATTTTCCCATAGTTTTCCCGAATCTTCCTATTGTAAAATACAACATGTGAAAAACGCGCTAAAATTACTTGGCCAGGCCAATGATTGATATCTTGTTTTTTACTACAGTGCTCCGAAACCTTGGAATGAATTATGAATAACCCAGTATATTGTTTGTTTTCCTGTTCAAAGAAATAGTTTTTCTCTCTAAATATCAATTGTGTTATATACAGGGATATTAATCTTTCATAACATCTATGTCTATTATATTAATAACAAAGGAAAAAAATGCATACTTTTTTTGTTTGTACTCTACATTATAGCATCCAATATAGAATATTTTTTTTTATTTTAATTCATTTTCAATATGCTAGAATAAAATTCCCTGTTTGAGCAAAAACAATATTGTACGATAAATTTAATTTTTTACATGGAGTTTTTTTTTAAATGAGCACTTGTTTTTGAAGAAGGCATTAAAGTTATTTTAAGGAAAAGCAAAAATGAAAAAAGACTAGAAAGCTTTTGAGAAAATTACTATAGATGCATATGTTTTATTAAAATGTGAGCTAAAGAAGACTGATTGATGGATTGTTTATTGACATCTCCCTCTGAGGTAACTCGTGGGCTTATTGGCAACGGATTTCGTAATTTTGAGCCATGGCGAAGTAACGAGAAAGACACGTGAGCTGACTCACCACTCTCCAAAGTTCCATACTGAGGATTTTGTGCCTCAACAGAGATTTAATGTGAATCAACTCCTCTAGTGGAACCTAGCTTCGAGCCTAAGACATGACAGACATCAATGATTCGAAAGCCGAACTCTTTTATCTTGCTGTGTATGTGGAAAGCTTGTTTACATCAAGATAAAATACCCAGATTGTAACCCTTGAGTCAGAGATTAGACATTTTTCCTTTTCCACTAGGTAGAATATTATGCTTAAAATGTATTTGAGTGAATTATTCAGAACTGCGTTTACGGACAGTATTGTAAGTTTTTCATTATTGGAACTATTTATTTATTTTTCTCCAAAAGAAAGGAAGATAGCATTAAATATCCTAATGATACTTAACCATTTTCCATCTGAACCGATGCCAGAGTAACTATTAGAGCAGTATTACTACACAGAAAAAAAATGAAAAGAATCCCACAGAGAATATGGAAGCCCATCGCTTAAGTCATTGAAACGAAATTATTTCGTTTAAGAAAAGAATACTGACAGTGATATGGGTATTTGTCACTTTTATATGTGAAAGTAGTTAATGTTTTTGAAGTTTCCGCAAGAAGGGCATTGAATAATATAATCTAAATATCAATTATATTACCCCAAGATCAAATTTTCTTGAGGACTTATAGTTTTAATCCACATCTAAAGTAAAGAAAACATACTGTGAGGTTCTTGATATTTTTGTACACTTTCTCACATGTTCACGAAAGAGTTAATACAGGCTAATGAACAAAAGAAAATTATTAAATATTTTGAATACTATGGAGAAAGTATTAATTTTTTTTAGCTGGATAGAAAAATAAGAAATGGTGTTAAAAAAATGTTTCATAACTTTCCTACTTTCCAAAATCAAAGAGTTCAAGTTGGTTGCACCACCTTGTAAGAAACAAGAAATTTTTTTAATTATAAGGGTTTTTCGAGAATGCAGAGCATTATGGAATGGATACAGTATTTGACCGAATTATGAGAAATTATTACTAATTTGCACTCCTACTTCAGTGACTGTGTAAAAAATTTTGCTCTGGAGGTTATTATTACAAATGTCAAGGTTTTTATGTACATCTGTGTGTTTTCAATGTTTTTATATACAGGCACATTCAGTTGAAATGTTTGAATTTTTCCCGCAAATACAACTGATAAGAAATAGATAATTGTTAATGCAACAGATTTATGTGATTGAGAATTTTGCTCTCTGGTCATTGTTAGAAATTGTGCTACAGTATTAATGGAAAAAATCATATTACAATATGGCTTACTTAGAAAATAGATTAATGACCATGGCTCTCCATTTGCAATTTCCATCAAGAAGCAGACAGTTGTTTCTTGCTCTGAAAATTGATTAACATATAACCTTGATCATCCACAAGTAAATCCTAAAGAGAGGGAATACTATTAATTGTCATATGGTTAACACTGAAGGTAAAAAACCTTTTCTGATGAGAAGATAATCTTCCTGTTTGACGTAAAGATAAGCCTTCTACTTTGATAGGAGGATAGGCTCTTACTTAAATGAAAAAATAGCTAAACTGCTTTACATTTCGCAATTCAAAATGCTATACCACAAGTAAAACTGCTTCTTACTAAAAACTTGAATGAGAGATTGCTACTGATGATGTAGCCAACAATTTCTAAGCTATCTTAAATAATGAAGCTTTTATAGCAGAGGTTATCTCATATTTGAAGAGATTGGTACTCATTTCTACCGAAGAACAAGAAAAATTCAAAGAGAAGCATGCTCACAGAAAGAGGATTTCTTAAATATACACTCATGGACAAAAAAAAATTAGCGCTCTAAGAAATAATTGCATGATCGTAACGAAAAACAGGGTATAAAATCCTCCGTTCTTTTGCCTTTTTCTCTGAAATAAATGATCCTTTTTCTTTGATTTTCTAATAATTTACTTATATGAAAGTAGTCATTATGTATGTAAGATTTCATTTTATTTTGACGACTCCTTCTTGGTGCTCTAATTTTTTTTTGTCCATGAGGGTATATAAAAGATATTCACACAACGTGAGCCTCAATATCTTCTAAATGATAATGTCTTGGTTGAGTTTCTTCCTTTTAGCAGCACTGCTCAGAGAAATAGACAACAAATACATGCCAAAAAAGTAATAGGTCATATTTTATTCTGATTAGACACTCTTACTGTCCATGAAAAAGCAAATTCGCGCGAACAATCCAGGTGAAGGTTTTGTACACTACAATGTATCTGCTCTGTGTCTGTACAAAGACAATAATTACTGTATCAGAGATGATCTTTAGAAAACAAGGCAGGCGAAATATGTGAATAATTCCCTCAAATGGATCCCTGAAAAGGGTAATTTTCAGGAACCAGGAAAGGGAATAAAATGCATGTTAAGAAGAGCTAAGGAAAACTTTCTGACATTGAAAAAGACTTAAGAAGTTAATCTTCGTTCTATAGGATGTATTTAGATTTATTTCCTTTCTGCATTTTCTTTGTTGCATTTAATTTTATTGTTTAATTTCGTAACTATAATCTTCATGTGTAAATAAATTATTGAGTTGGTTGTCGAAGCTGATTAAATGATAGCTTACGGGATTTATTATTTTTTTCAGGTTCTCTAGTTGGTACCGGAATTTACTTAATTGGATTAAGTGCTTGTGATATTAAAGGAGCCTGTGGCTATGCTAATATATCTATTTTTGCAGATCCTGGTTTATCCCTCTGTAAAGTAAAATTAAAACCATATGTCGAATATGAGACAGTAATTAAAAATTTGTTAATAATATCTTTATTTACCTTTTCATATACAAATAGATAATTTTATAACCATTGTATGCATGTCTTGCAGGTAAGAGTAGAAATTAATGGTTGCTCAATACCGATAGGTAGACAACCTGTGACGTATCAATTATACCTTCATTCTAGAGAATCAGTTTTTCCATTTACTACACCCCAAATATCAACCATTTTTAACATAGTTGGTCCTCCTCAACAGATAAGTAATGGTACTCAAATATCTGCTCAGGTGAGAAAAAAAACTTACTTAACTTCAGTATAAATTTTAAAGTATTATTTTAATTTATCAACATTCAATGATATTTCATTTTATACCATTTTTCTTTTTTTATGAAAATGTCTATTTTTAGGCTTTATTTATTTTTTTTTGATGAAAAACGTGAATAAACAACTTAAAAGAAATATTTTAAAATTTTAATTCTTGGCGAAGAGAGGATTCCCTTCCTTGTCCTCCTTTTTTTCTCTATTAATAAATCTTTTTTTTTTCCATCTAACATATGAATATTCAACATGAAATTTGAAATATATATATAGTGAAACATCGCTTAATAAGCGTACTTTGTTCCAGAAGCATGCACATTGATGCGAAACACTCATCAAGCGATGCAATTTTTTCCCCCATAAATTAATGTAAAATAAAATAAAGCGTTTCATTCCGTAAAGAAAATCAAGAAAGAAGTGTGAATCAAAAACATGTTTTCTTGTACCGTATAATAAAATAATCTGCTATGTGAATACTATTTTAAGAAAAAGCTGACGTTAAAAAATAATAATAAAAAAAAAATAGAAACAGTTTATTATTTTTGTAACGTATACTTAATTCTTTTAATGAGAAGTTTTCTATACATTTGCTTTGTCAATGGTTCACAACGATGAAAATGTGACACAATATTATCATTAAATAAATTTGCGTCGCACTTAGCCACCTTCTGATGATTGAATGAGGGAATTTTATTTAAAGACTTTTGAGCTGACACCCCCTCTCCTAAATTCCATACCAACGGGAGGACATTTGAGCCTCGACATATTTAACGGGAATTGGTCTCCTCTGCACGGCGGGTCTTCAGCGGTACTTGGCTCGAACACGTAACACGCTAGTCATGAGTCCGTTACCTTGATCTATACACTAGTCAGAGACCCAGTTTTCTTATGATAGTGATGCTTCTAACATTGGTGAGACCACCATAATAAGGCAGTTTCCCATGTTTTCATCGTTTCTTTATTGCGCCTGAAGATTGTGATTTTGCTGTTGCCTCCTTCTCCATCACAACTTGTGACTGTGAAACACAATTCAAATCTATAAGTCCTTCGGTGGTCAATGATTGACTGCACTTTTCCATAAGCTCATTGATATCATTGTTATCCATCTTCGGTCCCCTGATCTTGGCCAAAAATCAATTGTTTTCGTAGACTACAGACACTACAGGTATTGTCTTAAATCAACTAAATCTTTCCTTTTTTTAAACCCCGTGGTACCCTTATAAGCACCTCATCAGATTGTCCAGCTGGTTGTCACGTAACCCTTGTAAATTTCGCTCATTCCTTATTTTCTCCTTTTAGTTTCAGACTATCTTGCTGATTCCCAGTTCTTCAGCATCAAAAATCATACAAATGGATTGCACTTTGACATCTCCCTTTCCACTTCTGCTAGCTTACTTTCATTAGTACGCCTTTGCATTTCGGTGTGTCATCCTCATTTCGGTTCTGCGTGTACCTTTCTCTTTATGCCAACGTGGCTTTCGCTTAATCTGAATTGTTTTCAATACTTCTCATGGACATAGAAAGATGTCTTCGTCACTGTGTACACGGAAAATATTTATACTCATTTTGGGAAACGAAGCTCGTTTAGCGACTGTATCATTTTTTGTTTTTGTTTTATTCTTTATGCAAATCATTCGTTATGCGAGGTTCTCATTAAGTGATGATCCACTGTATTTAAATTTAATGCAACTATTTGAAACACCATTAATATTTTTATTACATATTATATTACCTTAACTCACATATATTATTTTTGTTTTATCTATCTAATATAAAGGAGAAAAGAATGACTCTCATTCATTCACTCACTCACTTATCGCGATATCTGAGGAAATATTAAACCTACCTCAAGACCTACAAAAGTGAAATTCGGCAAGCATTATCTTTTCAACGAGAAAGTTCATGAACACCCAAGAGGGGACGGTAGCGAGGGGTTAAGAGGTGTTATAGAGATAAATATTTCCATTTTAGGACTGTTTAACTCACATATTTGAAATTGGCAAGCATGTTCCTTTCATGGAGTAGAGATCCTCTACAAAGGGAGCTTTTAGAAAATTGACCCCGGGGAGGGGGGTTGTGAGGCATTCACAGGCGTTAGAGATAAATATTCCCAAGTTTTGAATTATTAGACCAACAGTAATGAAATTTGGTATGAATGCAGCTATTATATATATTCTTTTGGTTGCAAATTACTAGTGGTTGGTTTTAGGCCTAACTTTTCAATATTGGTATGTTTTCCTGTTATGTATAAAATTTCTGCTGAACAGGGGAAGGTAGGATCCATAAAATATATTTAACCCTAATTTTGCTGGTCCTAATTCAGCAATAGCTTTAGAAATCATAACAGGTCTTCATTTTAGTCTATTGACTCTTTTGGCTTCTTACATATTAAAGTTCTAATTCTGTTCCATGTTATACATACGCTTAGTTAATTCTTCTATAATAGACTCTTCCATCATTTTTAAAGTGTGTTTCTTTAAATCTGGTTTAAATCTTCTAGCTTTGTTAGTGATATTATTTTGTATTATCAATTTTATTATGCCATGTATTTCTTTCATTTTATGTTACTATATATATATATCATATAGTATATATCATATATCAATAGTATATATATATATATATATATATATATATATATATATCATATATCATATAGTATATATATATATATATATATATATACTATATGATATTATTTTTCATCCTGTACAAATTTACATTGCAACTCATTAAACATTCCCTCTCTCCTTTCAGGCATGTGATAAATATATGCTATGTACACTTTTCTACGGTCCCATCACAGTTGTTGCTTTGACTGAAAGTAGAGAAGAAGACAGAGAAAAACTAATGAAAAAAGCTACACTTGCTATAGAAAATCGTAAGCTATTTATTTAAGTGTGATAACGAATTTATGAAATTAAATTATTTAAATACGTATTACAGCCAACTTTTTACAGTATTGCACTTGTAAAAAATTTTTTTGCTTCCCAACATGTAAAGTATATTTAAAGCAACGGTCTATAATTTTTTTGTGTTTCATTAAAAAATCAACTAAAACCAGTTAATTAGTTTTTCCCTTTATAAAAAGCCGCGAAACCACACAGTATTTTAAAATTGTGTACTGGGTTTTACAAACCCTAGTTATAATGAATGCAGTTAACCATATCCAAGAGAGTTCTACCCCTTGTCCAAAGCTATATAAACTATTTTGGAATTCAGATTGTGAAAGATCTTATAAAAATAAAAGAAAACTGTATGGTATTTTTCGAAGACACTTCTCTATTGGTAATAGCAGAATTCAAAGGAGCAAAAGCTTTAGCTCGTAGAATGCGTCCTCGTAGTCCGAAACGATATTGAATCTCTGGTAATGCTCTTTCATCACATCGTCAATTTCAAGCCTATAGTTTTGAAGAAAAGTCAAAGTAGTGAATAATCTGTATCAGGATTTTACCATCCCGATACTGGAAACTTTGACTGTTGTGTGCTCCTGAACTATTAATGTACCAATTTAATTCACCCGACATTTGTTAGCGAATCAAATTCCAATTCTTGTTGTGCTACCTTTCTGGCGATTTAGACAGATTTAATGCACATATCAACTTAAGGTGCAACGTGATCTGTTTCTTTATAATTGTAACTTTGACGTAGAAGAATTGAAGACAGCCGCCTTCTCATCGACCTATAATACAAGTACTGGTCCTGATAGGATTCCAAGCATTTCGACTGGCCAGGCGCCTGGAATTTGCGCTAACAAGCTTGAGCCATTCCACCAAATTTCTTGGTAAGGTAATTCTACTGGGAACACGCCTCGAGAAGGATTACCTGCTGGGTTCTGTGTACCTGGGAAATGCCGCCACTGCGCTTGAGAACGGTATTGAAAGAAGTATATCTTAAGGACTCTGATTCGTCGCCAGGTTTCAGCACCATATGTTGAGAGAGACGTAGTATAATAAATATTTAGAATATTAACGATAAGTAAACATTACAAGTCAAAAATGAAAGTAATAGAATAACAACAATAACAAGGGTGATACCACTCAAATTAAGTTATTTTGATAAAATGTTTGTGCCAGAACAAGTTGTATCGTGTTCCGTGGCAGGAGATCATAGTGGTTCTTTTCCTGAAATCTGGAAGAGTCCAATGGATTATTACTGTTTCTTACCGATAGCCCTTACGAGCTGCCTTTGCAAGACTTTAGATAGTATGGTCAATGCCCGTCTCGTATATCAGTTGGAAAAGAGCATGTGAATTCCTCCCTTACAGAAAGGCTTCTGTAAAGGGCGGTCCACTTTCTACTGTATCATTTTTCTGGAAAGTAAAATTAAAAATGTTTTAAGAGTCTGTAAAAGAAATACCTCATTTTTATTTTCTTTAATATCGGAGAGGCATACTCGTGTGACTATTGTTACGTATTTTACAGTACTTGGGGTGGTTCAGTGGTTATAACGATAACTAACTGCAAACAATGAGTCACTACTAAAAAGAAGGAATTCCCCCTGCCATTTTATTCTCTTTTTATGCTTTTATGTTGTTCTATATACACATATTTACACTTTCTCAGTCATGCATACTAATTCTAAATGTTTTAATATAAGCTTCTAACGAGCGAAAAAACATCATCTACATGGTGCTACAGCAGAATTAAGACTAACTACAAAATTTTCTTTTTACAAATAATTTCAAACGTGCAGAAGTTTGTCTCAATTTATTCAAACTTTTTGTTTGTTCAATCTTTTAAAGTTCATTTGGAAGGAATTTTTTCTGCTTCATTTATTCAATTCGAGCGAGTTCCTCAGGAAAACATTATGAGTGTCTCCTTTTTATCTGCTACTACTTTTTTTATTTCTACTTAAGCACGCTTTACAGGAATCTATCATGTTGATAACCTTCAAATATGTTATGAAGAATCGGATATACGTCTGATTTGAAATTCAAAGCTGCCGCGCTTCAAACTGCCATTTGCTGTGTGCATTCTCGCGGGTGACGGTGCGTCCATCCAAATCCCGATATTCGCATCCGTACTTCACAGACTCCTATTGTCTCTGACATACTATTCCTCGGAATAATTTTCAACCACAAGCTGATTTTCTTTTCTCATATTTTATATTTGCGGAAGTGTGAAAAATCCTTTGATCTTTCAAGGGTATCATTCAACACCTCTTCGAAAGCGAATCACATCATAACACCGAGTATATCAATCAATCGTATATCTCGGATCGATTACGGTTCTGTTATTTACGCATCTGCGTGGAGCTCTACTCTGAGAAAAAACTCTGTTCCCTACTGCATTGAGAATCAACTCTGGTGTGTTATAATATAACAGAGTCTCTGAACGGATTACAACCAATTACTTCTGAAAATTCAGCGAAAACAAAGCTTGGTTGTTAGTTTAAGACGTTATCCGTGTATTCCCAATTTTTGAACAAAATATGCCTGAGTCCCAATATGAAGAGTGTATATAGCTCGGCAATCAACCATACGACTTTATATGGACATGAGGAAGCATTTTATGGCAAAATTTGACCCACTTAACTTAGATATCCATCTAAGAAACATTTATCGGTTCTTACCTTTGGAATATATCCCGTTTCAAATATATCAACCCTTTGACTACGTTCAGCAAATGCAACTAATTGATTTTTAACACACCTTTGCCTTTCATCGAAGTCAGTATATTTATTTGTCGTCTATTTACACATATGGGTCAAAAGAACAGATTTCGTTAGTTGTGTCGTCGTTCATACAGCTGAAGCCGTCGTCATTTACTGACTCTCACATTAATTTGACCCTATAACAGTGCTTCTCAAACTTTCAATATTTGCGACCCATTATTAAATCATAATTTTCATCGCCCCCCCCCCTTCTTACAATAACACAATATATTGAATTCAATAATACTGCACTTAGACGCTAAAGGTACAATACAGCTTTAACCTCGTAAATCACACCGGCGTATATAAACGTCTCGCTCACCCAAAGAGTTAATTGCCCTGGACGTATATATACGTCTTTCCAAAATACGATCTTTTCTGTGCACTGCTATCCATAAAATTATTCCGAAG